>JAUZSU010037834.1:0-11807 GCA_034780255.1 Parotocinclus maculicauda
AGAGATTAGCGATGCCAAAGAAAATAACCCAAATAACGCCTAATCTTGCGCTAAACACAGCCCAGAGCTAACTAAAGATTTCCCCCACCCAACTGACTACACTGCATTACCTAAACAAAAGCACTATGGGTGGCACACACTTCTTACCTGGGGTGTCTATACAAGGTATTGATCTATGTGCTGCAAAGTGTAAGTGCGCGCACTTGCTTACCTGCTCTCTTCTTAAAGGTAGGTAAACACAAACTGGCACGTTTCTTCCTCAACGTAAGTGCTATCCTCCACAAACAGACACTAACACGCAACCAAGGCACAACAGAAACATAGACACCAAAATCTCACTTAACACAATCTACAACAACAAGGCAAAGACAGAGAAATCGCTACAAATCATGCTTGCAATCTGTCTATAAATTGCGCCCCTTCAAGGAGTAATGCCCACCTCCAATCCGCACACCACTCCCTCAATTTGTCCGCTCTCTTAGCGCCGTGACAGCTTCTCCACCTATGAAAAGCGACAGAGCAGGGGAAAGGAGAGACACATGGCATGCCACGACTACATGTACATGTAACTAAAATAATAATAATACGTGCAAACTCTTGCACGTAACACACCCTTCCCTAGAAAGCAAACCAGTTTGGGACCAACACCTAACCCACAACTCGAAAGTCTCTACACTCAAGATAAACATCAGCGATAACATTTTCAGAGACCTTTTTATGCTTAATATCTAAATTGTACCGCTGCACTATTATAGACCACCTCATTAGGCGCTGATTATGGTTGTACATGCGTGACAAAAATATTAACGGATTGTGATCCGTATACACCATGACAGGCAATGAGCTACTCCCCACATACCCTTCAAAAGGACCCATCTGGTTTAGGAACCAGTAGATGGGGAAACTCCAGGGGCTACCACTAGGCTTTGCCAGACCTTTTTTAATAAATAACCCACCTCCTGTCGCATAATCTCTCTTTTAACCGCATTTATACGGTACACAGTTTGCTTTATCGGCACTGCCGAAGTAACTACCATGTCATGCCGCAAGACATTAGCATGGGATGGGACATCCTGGAAGATTGAAAGAAAGTCTCGAATCAAAGCTTTCACATCCTGTCTTTGTACATCAGACAGGTGACCTATAAGTAAAGCCAAACTTGACAATATTTCAGAATTGGGGAAACAACCACTCCAACACGAGTCATTATCCAACTGTGAGGTATCGAGGTCTTCAACCTCAGACTGAACTGTAGCAGTTATGAGCACCGGGATTCCGTCAGCTTCAGGGCTTATCAGCTACGTGAGGGTTTGTCTCCTTACCATGATAAGCCTTTAACATGTTTATATGAACACACTCGTGTCTTACCTCGACGATCTGGAGAACAGATTTCATAATCCGTATCGCTAAGCCTTTCCTTAATCACGTAAGGACCAGAAAATTTAGCAGCCAATGAAAAACCAGGCACAGTAAGCAATACCAATACATAATCTCCCTGGAATCCCTCTGGAACTTACGAAACACCGCTTTCTGATCGAAATGCTGCTTCATCTTTCTTTGGGTTTTCTTTAAGGCGTCTTGAGTCGTAGCACACACTTTATGTAAACATTCTCTAAACTCACTTACATAGTTCAACAGATTGTGCCGTTTCTCACCATCAGCTAAGAAAGTCTCCTTAAGGAGTTTCAAAGGACCTTGCACTGTATGTCCAAACACTAACTGGGCAGGACTAAAACCCAACGATTCCTGTACCTTTTCACGTACTGCGAACAAGACCAAGACCCCCTCATCCCAATCTTTTGCAGTCTCCAAACAATATTTGCAGAGCATCGATTTCAGGGCTCCTTGGCTCTCAGGATGATAAGGATTTAATACGCAGTAATTGAGCTTAAGTGTGTTCATTACCTGCCTAAACAACTTTGACATAAAGTTGATACCTTGATCAGTTTTAACTATTTTTGGTAGTCCAAAAGTGGTGAAAAACTTGATCAATACCATAACTACCACTGGGACTGCGATTCTCCTCACTGGACTAGCCTCAGGGAATTGAGTAGCCACACACATGATTGCCAATAAGTATTGGTTACCAGTCTTTGTTTTAGGTAGTGGGCCAACACAGTCTGCCAGCACTCGCTCAAAAGGTTCGCCGACTACAGGAATTGGAATAAGAGGTGCAGGAGGGATAACCTGGTTAGGTTTTCCTGCACACTGGCAAACATGACAGGACCTGCAAAAATTTTCAACATCCCTCTTAAGTCTAGGCCAAAGAAATGGTTTAAGACACGAGCATAGGTTTTTTTAACCCATAAATGTCCAGACCATAACTGTCCATGGGCCATTTGTAGTATATTGTTCCTGTATGGCAATGGAACCACAACCTGAAACACACTGTAGACTCCTACAGTATCATGAGGAGACCATTTCCTCATTAACACCCCATCATCCACAAAGAATGCCACAGACTTCTTAGAAGCTTCGTCAGGGCTACAAGGAGAGGAAAAATATTTATCAAGAGTAGGATCAGCATTCTGAGCCTCAATAAGTTGCTGCCTACTCACCTTTATCTCTCTCCCCACAACCTCAATTTGATTTGGTTGTTTAACAGGACTTCCAGGAGACACGGCAAAAGAAGTCACAGAAGTTAAACTCGGAACATCCGGTTCACCCAAAAATGTTTCTGACAGGTCAATCTCATCATCCTTCTGATAAGCTTTAGAACGGGTGACCACACAGAGGACAGTACATCTGGCATGGAAGATTCCCCAGCCTTCTCTGTTACCTCTAAAACAGGCGCTACACAGTCTCCAGCCAAGTCATTACCCAGGATGATGGTTATGCCATCCACTGATAAAAACTCGCATACTGTCAGAATACAAGTGTACATTATGTAACAGAACCGTGACATACTTCGTATCGATTCCCTTACAAACAGATTTATCTGAAAAGGGCAGAGCACAAAAGACTGCATCGCACTGGTGTCACAAAGAATCCAAACAGGGTCATTGTTCTGTTCTTCACCCTCCAGAGAAAGAGTTCCAGAAATTACAAACGGTTCATAACCTAGATGCAGCGGAACACCAGGCGGGTCCTCAGCAACAGAGGAAAATGTGTCAACTAATGCAACACTTTTCCAAAGATTTTCAGGGCTCTTTCTTGC
Source organism: Parotocinclus maculicauda (assembly GCA_034780255.1). Lineage (NCBI taxonomy): Eukaryota > Metazoa > Chordata > Actinopteri > Siluriformes > Loricariidae > Parotocinclus > Parotocinclus maculicauda. The sequence continues at coordinate 3,158 of JAUZSU010037834.1, forward strand.
TTCTCCTTCAGAACTGGACAGTTCATTTTGGTCTGGTTTGTGGCAATAAAAGCAAGAGCCACGGAATAGAATTTTTCTCTTACCAGATCCCAACTTGGAGTGCTCTACCTTCACCTTTGAAGAGCTCACTCGAACCGGCTTAGACACAGTCTTGTGTGTTAGCACAAACTCATCCATCATAACCCCTGCTTTAGCCACCGAAGAAACCCTTCTCTCATTTAAGTATACCACAATATGCTCAGGGATACTATTTTCAAATTCCTCCAGGAGAATAGGCTGTTGCAAATAATGCACATCAGTAACATTGCTGGCCTGACACCACTTGTCAAACAGCACTTCCTTTTCATGTGCAAATTCAACAAAAGTCTGATTAGAAGACTTTTTAAGACTCCTAAACTTCGGTAAGGCACCTTACCTCAGGCACAAGTTCATAAGCGCGCAATATGGCCATCTTGACCTTGTGATACTGCAAACTGTCTTCTAAGGGTAATGACAAGCACACTTCCTGTGCTTCCCCAACAAGCTTACAATGCAAAACAGAGCCCATACCTCCTTAAGCCAACTTAAAGCAATTGCAACGCGCTCAAATACACCAAAGTAGGTTTCTACTTCAGACTCTCTAAAAACTGGGACCAGGGCAACGTTTTTAGTTGCAACATTTTTAGTCAACGTTTTAGGGCAACGTTTTTAGTCACATCAAACGTGGAAGCAGAGGAGCTAGCAATGGGTAAACGTACCGAACGAGGCATAGGAACAGGTTCTTCAGACGGAACTGACCGTGGTGACGATGTGGGTGCAGTATTAACCTCACCCGCCTTATGCGGAACCTGCAAGGTAATCCGCAAGGCTTCCACAGCCAACTTCCAAAGTCAAATTTCTCGTTCCACTTCTAGTTCCATATGTCGTATTACTAATCTCAGCTTACTTTCTGTAGACAGTTGTGTTAACATATTGTTTTGGATACCTGGCGTTGCCGTACAAGTCAATCTCGCGAGATCTAAGAAGTGACATAAATGGTGTGTGGCGGGAATACGGTGTATGGTACTGCGCGGTTTGAGTTCCTTGCAGTAATTGGTTTATAAATGAACACGAAGCTTGGACTTTGTGTCTCGTGTTAATTACACTTTCTGTCTCATGTTCTAAAGCCTTTTCTTGGGCTTCAAACTGCAGACGTGCAATACAGGAACAATCACCATAATGTGCTGCTATTTCCAACAAAGTGCCCTTTCGACACTTCTCAAAGATCTCATATGTTGGTTTATCCACAAAAGTCTGCAAATCTACAACACTTGCCATTTCGTCTCTCTTTCGTCTCAATTTGTGCACTGCTACAGTTCGCAACCTCTCAAATTAGACCTAACTACTCCCAGAACAGGAAAAAAAAGGACAATGTTAAAGATCCCGGATGAGCCCCCACTTTTTACGATCCTGCCTGTGGCTCTCGTCAAAAAAAGAAAAGGGAAGGGGATAGGCAAAATTAAGTAACGGACACAGTATAAATACTGTGTCATTTGGAATCTGTTGCCCATCCTCTTGGGTTGGGAGTGAGGTGGAGATGCTTTCAATGCCAGTGCAGGTGGATAAATCAGGGGAACAGAGTGACGTAGTGTATACGCACACAAGTGTTTATTTACAGCACGACAGGAAAATACAAAGCAAACCAACAACACACAACAGCAGAAATATAGATATTGTACCACAAAAACTAAACCCAAAACTACCAATGAGAAAGAGAGATTAGCGGTGCCAAAGAAAATAACCCAAATAACGCCTAATCTTGTACTAAACACAACCCAGAGCTAACTAAAGATTTCCCCCACCCAACTGACTACACTGCATTACCTAAACAAAAGGGGTGTCTATACAAGGTATTGATCTAAGTGCTGCAAAGCGTAAGTGCGCGCACTTGCTTACCTGCTCTCTTCTTAAAGGTAGGCAAACACAAACCGGCATGTACCTTCCTCAACGTAAGCGCTATCCTCCACAAACACACACTAACACACAGACTAAGGCACAACAAAAAACAAATACCAAACTCTTACTCAACACAAACTATAACAACAAGGCAAAGACAGAGAAATCGCTACAAATCACGCTCACAATCTGTCTATAAATTGCGCCCCTTCAAGGTGTTCGCACCTCCATTTTAAGGAGTAATGCCCGCCTCCACTCCGCACACCACTCCCTCGATTCATCCGCTCTGGTAGCGTCGTCATTCTGAGTGACAGCTTCTCCATCTATGAAAAGCGACAGAGCAGGTGAAAGAGAGACACGTCATGCTGCGACTACATGTACCATAACTAAAATAATAATAATAATACATGCAAACTCTTGCACGTAACACAACACACACACACACGATATCCAGTGGTATTCCCCAAAAACTTAAAGACTTGATCTACCTGGAGCTAAGCAGTTTTGAGAGCAGTGGAAAGTTTGGGAAGAGTAAGAAGTTATATGTTGACACTCTACTACAAATCCTAAAGACATGTTAGTATATAGATATTTTTGTGAAAAAGCTAGCTTGATCAGGTATCCTCTTTTTGGAACAGGGAAGTCAAGAAACCACTTTAACATTTACTACTAGTACTAGTATACTAGTAATGTATTACTATATATTTATTGAACGTGGTTAATAAAAACTAGTTAGTTTAAATTAGTTTAATAAGTTAATTCTGTTAATTTATTTTTTAAGCACAATTGTGCCCCTGTGACTGACTGGCAAGCAGATGTGTATGTCCTTGCCCCTTTAAATTCTCTATGTGCCCCAGTACAAGTAGTCTAAAAATACCCCTACATTAGTGGAAAACTCGGTCCTCACTATCGGAACAATGAGAAACACATTGCTTAACCTCCTGGGCTGAAGCCCCATAAGCCCATCCCTGGTGCCATCCATGCCGGACACGTTCCTACTTTATATAGTTATATGTTGGTATTAATTATACACTATATACTAATTGAGTAAAAATCCACAAAACAAAGGGTCAAAAGTCACAGGACACGTCTCATGCTGCATCGTGGACTTTTTGCAAAGTGTCAAGAAGCACCAGGGTAACGCAGCATTTGGAGGGAAACGTGGGAGGCAGACGTAAACGCAAGTGTGGTGTTATATACAGTGCACAAACAACGATAAAGGGTGAAACGGTATATAAAAAACACATGAACTAAACACGAGGAAATACTGAGGCTAACGGGAAAGAGAGAGCGAGAAGAATTGGGATAGGAAGGAGAAGGCTATAACGGAAGAAAAGGAGCACAGCAACTCTACGAAAGGACGAGAACCAGCGAAATGGAAAGACAGAACGGGGTTTAAATAGGAGAAGAAGAGGGGGAGTCAGCAGTGCAGGGAAACAATTTCATACTTACATAGTCCCCCATAAGGCGCGGCTCCGAAGTGCCAGGAGGAAATGGAGACCCCCCTTTCACCCCCCAAAAAAAACCAAAGGAAGAGGGGGAGAAGGAAGCAAAAGATAGAAGCGAAAATGAAGAAATACAATCAAAATGACAGAAACATAAAAACAGCTTACAAACGGCAGTCCCTTTAGGATTCAATGCCCACTTGGGCTCCCTACTCTCTCAGGGACTAGAAAAGAAAAAGCGAAAGGTTTAGCAGGCAAGGCATGAGCCGCCACCGCAGCTGGCACTAGAGGGGGTGCAGCCGTGAAGCGTGTGGTGGCCCCGTTCCTTCCCAAACTCTCCAGAGCCCGTTGGAGTTTCCTGACAATCTTCTCCATCCAGGTAGCCCAGTACTGCAGGCCCTGGTCTTGAGTGCCGCTCTCGCTACATCCATATTTGGCCAGTTCTTCTGCCACGAAGCACCGGGACAATGCAGCGTTCGAAGGGAAACGCAGGAGGCAGACGTAAACGCAAGCTTGGAGTTTATGATACAGCACTAACAAGGAGAGGCAAACGAAAATAAAAGGCAAACAAATGGGAGAGAGCGAACATATGAAAACGCGAGGCGAGAAAAGGCAAGGAAAAGGAATAGGGACTGAACTAAGCAAAGGTAAGGAGCGCAAAAATTTCAGGAGGAAAAGACGAGAACCAGCCAAACGCAAAGACAGCACAGGGATTAAACAGGAACAGAAGAGGGGAAGTCGGCAGCGCAGGGCGGGAGGTGCCCAGGGAGAAGGAACCCAGGCGAGATTGCAGTGAAGCAATCTCATCCTACCAAAACCGTTGTTGAGAGTTCTTTATCAGTAGGGGTCTTCGAATGACATCTGCGTGGCTTGTTCTCCACATTCCCCGTTTCTCTGAATTTAGCAATGAGTGATCCAGCAATGCTGTGTGAAATTAGTGGTCTTTCTGGGTGTCGTTTATTGAAGTCTGTGATACGACAGCTGCGTTCCACGGACATCAGAATCAGCAATTCCATATTAGAGATAATCTTCCATGTTTCTAAAATAAAAGAATGTCCTGTGTCTTTTGACTCTCCCTCTGTAGTATATAGTATATAGTATATTAGTATACATTTATAATGTATTATATTATACAAACTTTTATTTTTGTTATAAAATACATCAATAATGTGTATTTACTATTGTTTAAACAACACACCTGTTAATGCCTTGTTACCTTATACAGTCTGAGCCTTTTCCATTTGTGCCTTTTGTCACATTATACCATGAAAATTAAAATAAATAACATCTAACATTAACCACTTATTTTACACATTGTAACACTCACAATTAAAATAAAAGAGTCACTTAAATTATTTACTAACTTTTATAGATTATTATACTTAAATTAGGGATACCTGCTTTGAATAAGTAATCAGCCCTTTAGAGTAACCATTATAAACTCGCTCATGTACAACCAGCAATTTTCCGTATCACACACCAAGATAATGGGACCACACTTGACATCAGATGTAGTGGCTTTAATTTTAATTCAGAACAAAACCAGCTGCTCTTTGAGGAGTACACTATTAATGCATGGTAACTTAGAAACTTGAACTCAAACTTAAAATAGTTTGGAAAGTTGCTTTCAAAAGGGCCCAGTAATAAAGCTGTAAAAAGGCACATAGAGAAAGATAGAGGAAGATTTCAGGAGCTTTACCTATCTCTGAGTACCATTTGCCAAGATGGGTAGCCTTTCCATGCTGGATTGCTGAGCCAAGAGGATACTGATCAGGGAAGCTACCAAGAGGCCAGTAACAAGCCTTACAAGTCTTTATAAATGCATGGACTGTATTCTGTGCACATGACAACAGTCTCAGAAACTTTAAACAAAGCTGGCATGTATAGCAAAAAAGTTTCTAAAAATTGTCATGCTGAGTCTTATTTGTGTTTTGCCAAAAACAATTCCATTTCAAATTTATTTATATAGGAACATTGTCTCAAAGCAGCTTTACAATCTTATATTATCTTAAAAGGCCAATCTCAAATTGAGCAGGTCTAGGGCGACAGTGGAAAGGGAAAACTCCCTATAAGTAGAAGGAAGAAACCTTGGGAGGACCATGGGTGGTCTAGATGCTAAATAAGTAAATACTTAAAAGTTTATTAAAGTAATAGTAAAATTAAGTAAATAATATAATTTAAATCAATAATAATATTTAAGTTAAGGTAAGTATGAGAGAGCTTTTCTATCTGCTGTTTAACTTTTTAAATTCTAGGTACTAACAGGAGTTCTGCACCTTGTGAACGAAGTAGACAAGCTGGACTGGTAGAGTTCACTCAGATAATGTGGGGTCAGACCGTGTAGAACTTTATATGTTACAAGAAGTATTTTATAATCAATGCGAAATTTAACTGGTAACCAGTTTAGAGACAACAGAACAGGACTAATATGATAAAATTTTCTAGTTCTTGATAGCACTCGAGCTGCTGCATTCTGCACTAGTTGAAGTTTATTTATAGATTTACCAGACCATCCCACAAGTGAAGCGTTACAGTAATCCAGTCTCTCAGCATCTTGAAATGAAAAGCTATTTCTAAGTTTAGCAATATAATGTAACTGAAAGAAAGCAACTTGTGTGATGTTGTTAATGTGCACGCCAAGGGAAAGATCTGAATCAAACGTTTTTAACAGTTGGACTTGGCGTTACCGAACAGCCAACCAGGCTTAGACGGCTGACTTGGAAGACTTGAAAGACACTGTGGCAAAGGGTTTTATGGTCAGATGAAACTAATGTTAAAATTTTTGTATTGAACTACCAAATATAGCACACTACTGAAAATGCACCATACATACTCCATACCCTTGAAGCATGGTGGTGGTAACACTATGTTATGGGAGTGTTTCATTTCTGGTAAACTGGACAGTATTAAGTATTATTACATGAAAATAGATGCTAAAAAGTACCTCCTATTTTTTTAGGAAAACATACAACCCTATGATGAGCAGCTGAAAATGGGTTGACACTACAACCCCAAATACCCTGCTAAACAAACAAAGCAGTGCCTTAAGGATAGGAAGGTAAATGTCCTTTAGGGGCCAAGGCAGTGTCCTGACCTAATTCCGATCAATACAAAATCTGATTCAGTTTAAATTATTTTGTAAGAAAGAATGGGCAAATATTTCCCAATCTAGGTGGTCTAATTTAATAGAGACATGTCAAAACACATTGATGGCTGTATTTAAAGCAAAAGGTTTCCTTTACAAAGTAAAAGTTATATAAAAAATATACTCTTAAATATGAGTTTTGTAGTTATAACAGGGACTATTTCAAAGGGCTATGAAGATTTTATATAGGCACTGTACAGACAGTGTCCTACTGATTTACACATCTGCTAACTAGCAAACAATGGGTGGAACATGTTTTTTACCTGTAAAGTTGGCTTGCTATTTACGTTTAATTATAACTGAAATAATTGTATCTTTTACACCTTTAGCTTTATTACTATGAATACAATATGTATATAAAGCAAATACCACTTTAATAAATGTATTACTTACTAACCAATGTACATGTAAGGCTGTTCTAGATTTATTTTAAGCACTCTTTTTTTTAAATAAAAGTTGGTATGTGACAAACATCTGTCACGCCGACGCTTTGCTTCACAGATCATACCCACACATGCACGCGCACACGATCACCCTCGCCCTCTTATTAATGTGCAGACCTGGTATACCATATACACCCCATATATATACCACTTCCTTCACACACAGCCCTCGCTAAGTCTTGTTTCTCCGGACCGAGTTCTATTCGTCTGTATGCTCACTTACTGTTGCCAAATTCTATTTAGTTTTTCGACTCCCACTCCTGCCTAGCCCTTTGGATCTGTGGTGTTTCTCTGGTACCGACATTCCTTTCCATCCGACTACGATTTCAGTGTTACGGTATCCAATAAATCCGCCTGTTTACCTGGCACGCTGCGTTTGTCTCCGCCATCTTTACTTTGAGTCTCGCAGCTCGCGATCGCAGGGCAAGCCCCACTCGTCTGCCACAGGTACTGCTTCCCGCCAGCCCACCTCGACCTGTTGCGCCCCCTCCTACCTATCGGATCTCCCTACTGGAGAAGTATGATGGGAATCCGGATCATTCTTAGGGATTTTTTTTACAGGTTGACCGGTATTTTACTCACTCGCCGGACTCTGATGAAACTCGCATTGCCCTCGTCATCTCCCTTCTAACGGGTCCTGCGTTGGAGTGGGCAACGACGATCTGGCTCAAAGAGGGCAAGGAGGCCAAGGACTACTGCTGTTTTATCAATGCCTTCTGGGCAGTCTTTCAACACCCTTGTGGTGGATTGTCGGCCTCCGAACAACTTCTCACCCTCCATCAGGATCTGGTACTGCTGCGGATTACGCCCTTCGTTTTGGGGCATTGGCAGCCCGGAGCGGTTTTAACGAGGTGGTCCTTCGACCCACCTTCCACAGGGGTCTCCAGGAGGAGGTTTAGAACGAGCTGGCAGGACGACATGCCGACCTTTTGCTGGATAAGCTTATTTCACTCGCTATCAGGTTTAACCAATACACTCCCGAAGCCTACCCAAAAAAAGTGAAAGTGAAAGTGGATTCCTCCACCGTTGGCGGTTTTTTCTCAGCGCCTTGGAGATACCCCCAAACTAAACCCCGTGGCTTTCCACTTCCACAAGCTGTCAAGAGCGCAACGCAATTACTATGTGGGAGACCGCAAACTCCTCGCTGTGAAGCTGGCATTGGAGGAATGGAGACATTCGCTGGAGGGAGCCCAGCACCAGGTAAGGGTCTACACGGACCATAAGAACTACTATCTTAAATCAGCTAAGCGTCTTAGACCCGCCAGGCCCGGTGGGCACTGTTTTTCGGACGTTTCGACCTGCTTATCTCCTATTGCCCCAGATCTTGCAACACAAAGGCTGACGCCCTCTCGTGCTGCCTGGAACCCTCTGTGGGCCCCACTGCACCTCCTGAACTCATTCACCCCAGTTCCTGCTTCCTCTGGGCCATCCATTGGGACTTTGAACAAGAGTTGGGTGAAGCCTTAGCTCAGACACACCTACCACCAGGGGTTCCCCTGGAAAGAAAGTATGTTCCCCCCAATTTTCACAATCGTCTCCTCGCCTGGGCTCATCTCTCTCCACGATCGGTGCACCGGGGGGAGACCCGGACACACCAGCTTCTGTCGGCTCGATATCGAGACCATGGTCAGGGACGTGCATGCTTTTGTTGCATCCTGCTTGACCTGCACCCAATGCAAGACACCACGTAACCTCCCGTCAGA
>JAUZSU010037835.1:0-10204 GCA_034780255.1 Parotocinclus maculicauda
TCTGAATAAAATATTAGATGTTGGCACCTCCACATCATTGCATTCAGTTTTTATTCACAATTTGTTTAGTGTCCCAAGTTTTTTGGAATCCGATTTGTCTAATACCAGGACATTGCCACTCAAGGAAAGACAATGTACATTACAATGAACTTTCAACATTAGTATGAATGATTTGATTAAGTCTGAAGGTTTATGTGTGAGAACCCATAAACTATAAATATAATCAATGTTAAGTGAGGATGTAGGAAAATATCAATATCATTTCATGGTATTCTAAACATAACAAAGAAACACTGCCTTCAGATCTAAATTGTTTAAAAAATAAACTGTCATGGTTGAGTAACTGACTGTCTTTCTATCTTACTCTTATTCTGCCTCATTATTTTCTCCCAACCAAATGCAGAGAAAGATCTGGACGATTACACTGGTTATACCTCAACGAGACGGGCCATCAATGCTCCACCTTCTTTCTACTCTTCCCAGCATCACTTACACTGGGGAGGAGACTATACTCTAGGGGCAAGGGGTACGCTGCCTTTGCACTCATCCCGACCACGACTACATGTATCTACTGCTACCTCCACACCAAACCCTTATCCTTTACCCCAAAAACCATACAGTTCAACCTTTGAGACAGCGAGCCAGCCTCCACGCCGAGTGATGTCTCAAGACCAACTGCTATCCCTGGGAGAAGGTAACACCCACTCTTACCTCTCCAAGAATCAGCAGCACCAGTACTACAAAGCCATGACCACCAGCAAGAGTTCAAATTCTCAGATACGGAAGTCTAACGAACGCCTCCTTGTGTCACCTGACTACCTAGAGGACAGAATGATGGGACGTGGGATGGGTGACTATGGGGGCATGATGTCCTCCATGTCTCATCTCAGCCACCATAAGAAAGCACAGTCACAGCAGAATGTGTGCGTGACCCCATCTCTTGACCGGCACCACATGATCAAGATGAACTCGCACCCAAGCTCTGGCTGTGAGCAGGACCGTAATGCTCCTGTCATGTCAGCTGGCTATGGAACTAACACACTGGGTTGGGGGGAAGTGCATAGCTCTGGAGGTGGAACTGGAACGATGGGTCACAGTGCCCGCAGGATGGCATTTGCCACAAAGCGGCAGAACACCATCGAGCAGCTGCACTTTCTCCCTGGAGGTGGTGGGGGTGGAGTAAGCAGTCAGGCATTATGGACAGGGAGTAAGAATGAAGTCACTGTGTAAGGGAGGATTAAGACAGAAGAAGACAGAAAAGAAAGATGCACGTGTGCAGATGCAACAGAGGGATAATGTTTTGAGGAAGAGGGTTTAACTATGATTTGGACTGACAGAGGAAATCCAGAAAAAGAAAAGGTTCCTAGTTAGGACTGTTATAGGATGAGATGATTCATAGCAGGTGAGATGGTGTATTGCTAGGACCTAAGAGTAAGGTGAGGTAATACATAATTCATTTTTGCCCCTTGGTGCTTGTTGCTAAGAAACAAGGATGGGTAAACCTTTGTGATATGGAGGTATTTTAAGGATGGAAACAAATGGAAAACTGAAGTTGCCAGTTTTATTCACTGACTTGTGTATACTGTATATTACAATTTTGGAGGGACTGACAAATACACATTGAGCCATATTTTAGTGGTTTTGAAGGATTTTGTCTAATGAGAAACATCTTGAAGGAAAGTATATCCCCAATAATTCTGAGGTGCGTTGGTAAATAATTGTGTGGGGAATTTAAAGTGGAAGCCTCAGTTTTTTCAGTTTATTGAAATGTGGACTGACTGTAATATCAACTAAACTATGGTTAATAACGTTCTGTGCCAAAGGTTTCAAAAATGAATTGATTTACATTAAGGAAACGAAGGCAAGTCAGACACGTCCATCAAACACGAAATAAGTAATTCCAGAGTAATCAGCATTGTGATATGAGTCCTTGGAGACCTGGCACTGTTACTGTATATTTGTAATTCGACATGGTGTTTTTGTGGGTGGCAAAACCTTTGACTATGAGGCTTTAATTTTTGGACTGGACAGTATTTTTGGCAGCCATTATTGACAATGGTGGCTAACATATGTCACTGTGTAAAGTTTTTATATTATGGATAAAGTTTTGGCTAGGTCATGGTATTTTTTTTTAAAAATGTGCCTCTGAGAGCAATATGTATTGGTAATCTTTGTCTCATGGGCAAATCAGATACTTCTGCTAAATATTTAGGGCATCTGCAAGTCTAAGAATCTAGAGGATGAAAATGACTACAGACTAGAACCATCTAGTTCTCAGTGTCTGGTAGAAAGTATGCATCATGCATGTCTGAACAGTCAAAGGACTACTACATTTGACTTTTCCACTTTTGGGTCCTGACATTTGACCTATTTTCAATTAAATATTGTAAAAATAGATGAATAATGAGCATGCATTGTTATCAACAGAATAGCAGACTCACACAAACTTTAAATATATTTGCTTAATGTACACGTTGGTGGATGATGGGAAAAGAAATGGGCATTTGGTGGACACTTTAATTCAAGGGCTATTCTGAAAATGTTCACTGTATGCCTGTGCTTCTGTGTTTAGTCAGCATTTTTTAAGTATCACGTGTCATAGCAAGTGATACAGCTGTAGAACAAAATGATTATCTATCACTGAACTTGCAGAAAAAAAACAGTTCTTACATAGCAAGTTGTGTAGTCTGTCAAGCAGAACACTTTGTAATATATTGAAAAAACGTCATTTTCCCAGTGATGAGCAGGCATTTTTGTATATGTTGAAAAGCCCTGGGTATTTGTTACAGGCTGTATATTTCTCCAGTGTGTACTCACTAAATAGACTGTTGTGTGATGGGTGCCTGAGACCGAACTGAAATAAAAGTTGATATACTTGAAATGAACAGTAATAGGCATGTTACAGGCAACTCATATCATGAGGATCTAAATTTAATACATTACTTAAGCTTTACTTTTCACATATGTTATTTCAATATAAAATGTATTTAAAAAATATTTATATTTATTCACGCAATAGAAAAATAATCAAATCAATTCCCAGTGTTCATACAATACTGTTGCTCACATTACAAAAATATTTATTTATTTAATTTTTTATTTAATGGGACTTTTAGTTTTTGTTACTAAAGTTTCTAATGTGTCATATACTTTATAGCTATTGACAAAAGTAGATGCAATCCAAGTGAAAAGAGAAAAAGCATGAAGATGTCAAGCCAGTGTTGATGTCATTATAGCTGATTATTGATGTCAAAGTGTGTACATGTCCTGTTTGTGTGTCTGTGTTTCTGTGCCTGTTTGTATTTTAATGTCTGTTTTGGAATGCTGAATCTCACAGTTTGTCTGACTGATCTCAGAATTGGTCGGACAACGTGCATTTCAGAAATCCCAAGATAATTAAAACCCAAACATTTTGCTTATTTGAGTGTTTTATTACAAAATACTTATAATAAAGATGTGCTAATTCAAACCCTCATTCTCTAAAAAAATAAGCTTGATTTTTGTTTGCTGTCATTATTACAGTCCAGCATGTACACATAATATAGGCCATGGTCAAGTGGAAAGTTGTTTCTTTTAAGAAACTGAAGATAAATTGAAATGGCAATGAGTCTCACAGAAAAATTATCCAACATTTATGCATGCTAAAATAATGGGCTAGATCTAACATTAAACAATACATTTCCAACAATAAATAGAATGACTAATGTCACAATTTTATTGAAGGTGTTTGAGAATAAAAGCAAAGCGTTTTGTTTTACCTGTACTTATCCTATTTTGGGGAGGGTCTGCAGCCTAACACATTATTCACTTGGCGCAGACAACAGTACAGTGTTCCCTCGTTTATCGCGGGGGTTACGTTTCAGGACCACCCACGATAAACGAAAATCGGCGAAGTAGTGACGCTATGAACTTGCAGAACGTTTGGGTGGCATCGTAGGGCTTGAATGAATTCAGTCTATAATGAAACTTTCACAAACAGCAAACACAACATCGAGGACAAAAACTTGTCATGTCGGCAAGTAGCGACTCAGGCGGGTGATGCTTTAGTGTAATTTCTCGTTTTTGGTGAGTATTCATCCGCTGAGTAACTACCCTATTGTTGTGTTTTTAACTGTTGAATAATTAAGCAACACACTGAAGTAATCAAACGTTCTCTTTACTTAACACGCCATAAATCACTCTCGTAACACGCATGCTCCGTCTGTACCGAGCTTACAGCACATTATATCCTACACATTGAGTATACACAACAGCTATTTACTGTAAATCATAATATTTTATAATTTATAACATTCCTTTATTGTTAGAATTCATATTTTTTATATATTTTATATATAATAATATATTTTTTCCATTAATATGCACCGAGGCCGCGAAAGGTGAACTGCGAAATGGCGAGGGAATACTGTACATCTTAGGCAGGGCACCAGTCTAACACAAATTCTGTAAGCACACCACCTGATCTTCATGTTGCAAGTCCCTCTCTGGGTTTCAACTCAGAACTTTCAGGAAACGCCTTTAACAGCAGCTGCCTCTCAACACTGAAGCACCGGAGCTGCATTTGGCTCCAAAGAAACAGACTTTACATTTTAAAATCACTGCATAACCATACAAGTTATCTCATACATCTCATATTTTCTCATTCTCCAACAGACTAAATTTATTACAAATGGAAAACAGATTATGATAATCAGAGTGATTATTATTAATGCAGCGTATTTTTATTTAGCGCATTCATGAGATTGAGAAATTGTCTAATGTGCCAGGTTGCACTGGACTTGTGTGTTTGTGTAAGTGATGTAATCTATTGTCACACAGTAATGAGCTCCTAAGTCTCCCAAAGTGCTCGTAAATGAAGTCCTAAGGAAGTGTTCTAAATGTACTCCCCTGAACAATTCTTTCTCATAGGCTAATATTGCAATATTTGATGTGTAGAAAGTAGGGAATAGTGATTAAAGGATTATTTCAAACACAGTCTGTAAGTATAAACTACTAGGCAAGTCAAGAACACATGAATAATGGCTTGAAACAATTATTGCTGTTAATACATGTATAATTTAGTAAAGTAAATAATTTTATTAACATGTTAAATCTGACAGACCCATTAAATTCATCATTTGAAAGTTACACCAGTAATCAACTTTACTTAATTTTGTTTTGCGATGATGTCATAAAACAGTAAAACCACAATACAGCCTTAAAACATGTTTGGACCTACAGTATGTATTAAGAAATTTAAAAAACCTCAGAATTTCACTAAATTACTTGAAATATGTATATGGACGGCTTACCAACAAGTTTGTGTTTGTTGTCTGTTTGAAAAAGTTTAAGTATCTCATAGTTTGGTTGCTTTTTTGCATCTTAAGATTTTATACCAAAGGGGCTGCTATTGAAACAATAATACATAAATAAAATATGCTTCTCTGAAATGCTTTCTTTATGTCTTGAGGCTTGGTAGGAAGCTAATAAGTTTACATTTTTAGCTGAGAAACTGCTGTCAAAATACCCAAGAACGAACTGTAATGTGTTGTGCTGTAAAATAAACATAGCTTTCCTGAATTGTTTAAAGTCTTCCTCCATTTGTGTTTTTATTTCAATTGTAGAACGTAAAAATATTTTCAACATGCTAAAAAAGTCTTAATAGGTCAGAGAGACAATCATGAGTTACACCAGGAATAATGGCTGTGGTGCTTGTGAGAGGCAGTGCTATAATATGCTTCATCCCTGGGACCCGTGTTTGAGTTTTAGCGGTTCCTTCGTACTGGATCAGGCATATGCAGACATGATTGGCTGTATCTGAAAGAGGGGAGAGTGGCCAGTCAGATCCTTCGCTGGCACTGCAACAGTGACCCCTGCCTGGTACTACAATAGCTTTTAGAGTCTTTATCTACAATAGAGATACATATCTAACACTTTTTAATACATAACCTCTCAAGATTCTCCTAGGTTGTAGATCTTCTCTTGTGGACTCTCCTCTTTAGTCCTCTACAGGTTTATTATATGGTGTAGATAACAAGACTATGGCCATGTCAAAATCTTGATTTTGTGGTAACTGAAGCATTTCAGTGGTTTGGTTCTATATTTTTTTGTTAGTATTATGCTTATGCTTGAAATAACCATTACTCTGTTGTTCAATATTTAGATTTGATTAAAAAACTAAAGATGCTTTGTGGATGTCTGGTTCTATGTACATCACTTTCTGGGGTTCAAGTGTGTTTTTTTTTAACTTTGCAAAGACATGGTGCAAACAGTCAGTGCAACCGACAGGCAATGGTGTTAACTGTAACAAGACACAAACCAAAAGCTGACATGCAAGACTAATACAAATAGATACAAATACAAAAAGGAGCGTGACTTCAACTACCAGACTGTAGATTACTGTAGACAGGAGTGCTAATACAACTGCTAGACAATGTATTCACACAAACATGAACAACTAACAGTAACGGTGAGAGTTGAAGATCTAATAGTTAACTAACACAGACACAAAAGCTGGTAGTCAATAAATAACATATGAGACGTGGAAAAAGACATGAAAAAATAACAATATCACACAAACTGGGCAAATAACATGATGGAGACAAGGGATCACCATGGGAGTGAAAAAAACGGACTCAGAGTCCATAATGCCATGCATAACAACAAGATTCCAGACTCCATCAGGATCACTGGAGACAGGCCAATTTTATATCATCCTGTTTATAACTTCAAAGTTGTTCACTTTCGGTAACTATGTTGTTATGAAATTATCATCTAACTGTTGTAAGCCACAGTGAGCCCAAAAATGTTTATTCTTCTGCAAATGTGTTTGTAGGGGGAAAAACTTTAATCCTCTTCCGGCCATGTTCTTCAGCTCTGTTGTAATTTTAACTTGTTGATGCTGTTTCCAATTTGTATCTCCTTCCTACTGTTTGAAGGTCAACACAGATCTACTTTCATTTGTGTATTCTCTCATCTTCCGTATGTCAACACAGTATATGGCCTCTGTGCCACCTCAGATTTATGCCCTAGTGAAACAGGAAGCTATGCATGACTGTTATTAATTCCATATGCTAATGAATACATAAGTATAATATAAGTGAGAATATAATTCAGCTACATTGTGCTGATTGTTTCACGGCAATTCTAATGTTTTTCAATGTCGACTAAGTGATAGAAAATCCAGTGGTAGAATTTATTTTTTAATTTTGAATTAATTTTTGACATTGTCTGTCCACATAAAGCACATTGGATCTTAATTAAAGCCATATCTATCTATCTTTTTTGTACCTTATACACAATTTAGCACATTGGTAATTGAGGGCACATACAATTAACAATTTAAGATAACGAACATATATGCCTCAAGCAGACCTGGAGAGAGTGGTTAGCATTGATCAGTCCCACTAGGTGGACCCTGGACTTCTACGGCCATCTTCGGATCATTAGGGCTTCACTATCTGCAAATAATAATTTAAACAAATGACTCAAGTGGCAAATGTCATGTGACTCACCACAAGTAATTAATCACTGATAAATACCAAAAAGCATCACTGGGAAAAAGGCTCTAGACCAAAATTCAATTCAATTCAATTCAATTTTATTTATATAACACTTTTTACAATGGTGCATTGTCTCAAAGCAGCTTTACAATATTACATTATCTTAAAAGGCCAATCCTAAGTTGAGCAAGCCTAGGGCGACAGTGGCAAGAAAAAACTTCCTGAAAGTGGTAGGAAGAAACCTCGGGAGGACCAAGACTCCATGGGTGGCTTAGATGTTAATAAAATAAATACTTAAAAGTATATTGAATTATAGAAAATTTAGGTAAATAATTTACCCTTAAAAAACAAATAAAAAGGCTGCATCTTGTTCAAATACTCTGCTTACTTAAAATGTAAATAAATTATATGGGGCTAAATGCCATACTTTTGCAATTACAATAGTTTTTACACTGTTAGACCACTAGAGATCGCTGGATATACCCGATGTACCATATGCTGTAATTTCAGTGTTGTTATAGGAAGTTACATAAATTAAAATTATGTGTCAAACAGAAGTGGTTACTGTGCCACTTCTTCACGGTTGTTTGTGAATTAGGCTGTAGCTCCTTCTATTGATCAGTGCAGTGTGTGTGTGTGTGTGTGTGTGTGTGTGTGTGTGTGTGTGTGTAAGATTAATTTAAAGCCTTTGACACAGAGCTAATAGTTATTCAGTGAAGCACTGTATCTGGGTGATGATTGTATGATCGTGTGCTAACTGATTTTATATTACAATACAATACTTTGTGAATGAACAAACAAATGATAAAACATCATATCAAGCCTTACCTTAAAATCTGAGCTTCATTGGCAGTGAATGTAGTTTGGCCAGATGCATTTTGAATCATTAGACAGTGACATTATTAAAAACTCCACATTTAGTTTGCCCAGCATGGACATTCGACTACTATTATGAAGACTTTTTGAGATATAAAGGGACAAAACCTTGTAACCATCTTTCGATCAGTAAATCTTTGCCTTTGACTTAAAATTTCACAGATTTCAGCATCACAGTAAAATATTTATCATTTTTCCCTTTTGTCCCTTGTTCATAACTTTTCACAACAAATTTGCACACAATTGTGCTGTTAAAATGCCATTCATAATTGTTTCAGCCTGGATACTCCCTGTTAGCCAGAAAAAAGAAACAACTCTAAGTTAGTTATCAGTTTGCCGTTTTTGGGATAATTTGTAGGTACAGTACTGGGCAAACGTTTAAAGCATTGTAAATTTTAAGTTTATATTCTGTGTATAATTTAATTTAGTTTTAATGCTCACTGCCCTTCGTAGTTTTACAATTACATAATATAGTCCATCTGTTTCTCTGCTTTGTTTGTCCCTTTAGTCAGTTCTCTAATGGTCAGGACCCTCACAGGACCAGCACAGACCAGGTACTATTTGGGTGTTGGATCATTCTTAGTACTATCGTGACACTGTTGTGGTGGTGGTTTGTTAGTGTGTCTTGAGCTAGTACAGTTCGATTAGAGACAGCAGTGCTGCTGGAGTTTTAAAACACTTTTCACTTACTGTGGTAGGTACTGTGGTAGGGACTGTGGTAGCCTAGCGGTTAAGGTCCAGTGCCAAGCTGCCACAGTTGGGCCCTTGAGCAAGGCCTTTAACCCACAATTGCTTAGATTGTAAGATTGTATGAGTTGTAAGTCGCTCTGGATTAGGGCGTCTGCTAAATACTGTAAATGTAAATACTGTAAATGTTTAAACTCAGTTGGAGAGTGCTAAGAACTTGACTGCCTTCTGTCAAATATTTAAGATCATGAGAAAACGTAAAAGCATTCATAATCATACAGACTTTCTCTCCCAGTTAACTCATATTCTACACAATGCTCTTCCTAGGTGGTCCAGGTCTTGTTGTTTCCCATTACATAAACACGAGATCTTCAGGCCTGCTAATGGAAAATGTGACACACATGCACGTGAAGGGTATGTGGTCCTAATATAGCTGAGCTTTTCACTCTAGAGTGCAGCTGGGCAGAGTTCCTGTTGACGATTCCACAAAATAGTGGTAAGGCCACATTTCAGGGGTTTTGTGGTACTTTTCACTTTCAGTTTGACTGGTTGTGCTTGCTTACGCAACTCTCTAAAGATGGATGTTTCAGTGCAGTCGAGCAGTGCTGGTCGAAAATGATTCCTCAGCACATGGTGCTTCAGATAAAAAAGGAAGTCTTTTCCTTCATTCTGATTCAGAGACCGTGTGAGGGCCGATGGGTTACAGTGTGGGAGGGCTAAAAAAAGAAATCACTTTTACTATAGAGATAATGTCACTTTAAATGCAATTAAGCCACAATTTCCTAGTCATCGGTGATCAGTAAATTAGATTTCCTTACATGGAATTGGATCAAAATCTTGCTTGTTTTTTGGAAAATTAAGGCCTAATTTAAGAAAACAAGTTTTGAATTAAATGTCTCAGATTGAGCAAGTATGATACAGGGCTGAATCACTGTTTCCAGTTCTCTATGGAAACTCTGCCATGATTGCTTAAATAGTTGTGCATGGGTCACTATATATTAGGGGTGTCACGATTCTCTAAATCCTCGATTCGATTTTATTTCTGAATTTAGGGTCACGATTCGATTTGATTATCAATTTTCTTTTTTTTTTTTCTTTTTTTACAGCAGAGAGGCATACGCCAGTATTAGATTAGTCTAAATTTACAATATCTTATTTAA
>JAUZSU010037856.1:0-10203 GCA_034780255.1 Parotocinclus maculicauda
CAGCTGCACGCCGGTCCCAAGCCCGGATAAATGGGGAGGGGTGAAGAAAGCAATGGCAAACTACTCCACTATCCTGCAAAAATACTTCATGGATCACATCGATGAAGGACAGAAATGTGTGAAGATTGATGATCCATCAAGTTACCGGTTGTGACTGTACGATTAATCCCATCCCCCATCATATATATATATATATGACTAGTCTTGAGATGAACTTGTGTATAGATATAACCATGTGTGTGGCGCTACGATGGCCACTAATGCCGATAACCTCATTAAAGAAGTCTAATAAACAAGCAAACAATCTATATCAGTTCTATGCTACGGCACCCATTTGGCAGAATAACTCATATGAGCCTTTAAAGCTGAAACCATTGATCAGTTCTCTCCACTTTTTTCACCCCTGGTTTAAAAATGTTATGTTATAAGAAATTAGCCTTCTGGTGAAACACTGTTTGTAAAAATTCAACATTTAACTGAAGCGGTCCAAGAAAAAAAAAAATTGTAAAAAAAATAACAAAACCATGTGTGCCATAATTATTGGCAGCCCAGAGTTAAATACTCTCCATTTTTCAATAAAACAGTACATAGTATTTCATTCTTCTATACCATTTTATAAAGCTGGAAAACAGAGACAAGGGAATGTGAGAACACTTCTTTACGAAATCTCTCCAACTTGCTCCACAGGTTTTATTTAGGGTTTGAATCAGGGGACTGTGATGGTCAAAGCAGAAGCTTGAAAGCTTGAATTTGGGGAAATCTGGGGAAACTATTTTTTAGATGATGTGGGCATTTTGGATCACTGTATTAATACAAACTTAACAGTAAAGTTTTATTCAGCTTCTTCAGCTTTATTACCTTTAGTACTTTTTTTAATTTATCCCCTACCCTAGTTATTGTTTAGTGTAACTTTCCTTTAGTTTAATACTGTAAATAATCTGTGTTCTGTGTTGTTGTTACTTGTTTTTGTTACTTGTCATACGTGTTGCTCTTACCAAGACAAATTCCTTGTATGTGTAACATACTTGGTGAAATAAAGAGATTCTGATTCTGATTCCAGTTTTACCCGTTTATGTATACTTTATGTATAACTGGGAACCTATCACTTTTTAACATTTTGCTATGTTGAGGTGTTAAAATGAAAAAAATATACATATATATTTTTTTTAACTTATGCCGTATCATCTATGCCCAAGGGAGTCATGGTTTACTGCTTGAAAATTCCTAGACACTTTGGTCAACAGAGTTTTTTTCTCATTTGTTTAGTGTGATCTTAAGCTAATTCACCAAAATAAAAATTTATTCTAACCCTTTTTTCTGATCTTTACTAGGACTGCCAATAATTGTATAAGGAAATGTATTTTCCATCCTGATCCACTGTTGTGCTTCTATCATGATTAGTTATCTGTTTTAAAGTCTGCTACTGTCAGGCCAGTAACATTTAGCATAACGTAGCAACAGTAGCAACTACTTACATAAATAACAGATTAGGTTATGGCAACATTTATTCAATAGTCAAGTATATTTACACTACACTGTTAATTGATGTGCAGCTCTTGTGGCCTGGGGTAAAAGCCAGATCTATGAAAAGTAGCTCCTAAACACTTGGGTTTAAACCCTCTGAAAGTGAAATCTAAAACCTAGGGTGACAGTGACAAAGAAAATTGGTCTAAATGTTATAGTGAAGAAGCCTTGGGAGGAGAAAGACTAAAAAAGGGGCCTAATGTCCCAACCCATTAAACTAAGTTAACTAATTTACACTAAGGCCAGACTTCTTTATTGCTTGTTTCGAGGATCCGCCGACAATCATATTTGAAAAATATAAAAAAAATATATATATATTTTTTTTGTATTTTTTAGATCCGCCAATAATAAATGGAAATTTATTTCACCAATGTTTGAAATAAAAAAAATATTAAAAAAAAAAAAAAAACATTTTTATTTTAGCTTTTTCCGCCCTCCAGTGGAGAGCCAACGGTTTTCTTTTGTTGATGTAATTTTTTTCCAGATTCACTTTAATTTGATTGTAGGTTAAATACATTTTATTTAAAAAAAATATATATATTTTTATTTCTTCCTTGTATTGATTCCACATAGTCCTCAAGACATTGAAAAGTGCTGAAAAATAAAGATTTATTTTTATTTTTTTTCCTCCCTCCTTAGTAGATTCTTAAGTAGGGACATCCAAGGAACAAGCAATAAAAAAAGTCTGGTCTAATAGTTTAAATAAACAGAAGGTTAATATAAAAAATGTATAGGGAACAAATCTTAATTTAAATTATATATTACATAGACTATAATAATCTAATGATAATATGATATTATTAAGAGTATAAAGTAGAGAACAAACTATATAATATAAGAGAATAAAATTTTGCCATATATATATATATATATTACATATAATGAATACAATAAAGTAGCTCATATACATTTTGGCAAAATTTAATTCAGTAAATGGATTTATAAGTCCAAAATAACAAACAGAAAGAACTTTATTGTAGAACAAGTCTGCAACACTCTGTAGACCATTTAAGGAATCGTACTTATAACTGTTATTGTGTTTAAACATGTCCCTTATAACCAATATAAAATGTTTTATCAGGCTAAACTTTTACAAACATTTTTTAAATACAACTTTATCAAATAAAAATCAGAAATCAGGTTCAGCTACAGTCTAACACAGTCCATCACCCTGTTACCCTGGCCTAGGAACTAGGAACTAACAATGACCCATCCAGACAATGAGATGGACTGGCATTAGGTCCAAACCCTGTGCTCTCTGGGGAGCCCTCCATACATGAAGTAATTTAGCTGAATTAAAACAATAGCAAGGTGAAAATAATCCTTTATCCATGGCAAATGATCTATCATGGTCTCCTACGCATGCAGTTTAAAATGCTTCCTGAGGTGTGTAGACTAGATAATATGGGTGTGTCAGGCATTTTTCTCAGAAAACACGTTCCAAGGGTGAATCCAACAAGGTTATTACAGACTTATACTTTGTGCTCTCTTTAAATACCTCTAGAAAATCTCAAGAGATCTTCTGAGTTTGAGGACATTTTAATTCAGTCAACTACTGTATTTACAAATGTGCTATGAATGGACTTATGCTATAGATTTTATTAGTGTGTGGGACATATATGAAAATACCTCCTGTAACGGTGGTTCCTTCTTCTTGGCGGACATGTTTAAGAGTTTCTCCAAGGATGTGTAGTACTTCTCTGTTTCCTTCTCATACTTCTTTCTCTCCGCCTAAGAGAGGCCAAGCAAAAAATACATAAATATATCCAACAAGAACGGCAACGATAACAAAGAAATGGCAACCCGCAGTACAAACATCACTAGATTGCTACAACTCACAAACAATTTCAACTGAACTATGTTTACAGTGAGTGCATTTACATGTACATTACCACTACAAAACTCAGATTTTGTAAGGAATGTGAACAATGATTGCACATGCTATTGGGTAATCAGATACTGGGTTTACTGGGCAAAGGCAACAATTTCACCTCTACTTTGCAACTAGCCAATATTCCCACAGAAGAATCTTTAGTAATTAAATTATAAATTCTCAAATTCTTTGGGTACGTGCTGCATTTCAGAATCTCCCCAAAAGTGTTCGGCAGCCAATACTGTTACTGTTGCTGCATTTAATATCAGGGTTGCCAGATCCCATGGTTGAAACAAGTCTATGGGGACAAGCCCAAATAAAGTGAAGTCTTAGAACAAAAGGGCCTGGCAAATGTGTTTTATTCTGATAGACACTTACCGCAACAGATCTAAATACTATACTGTATACACACTGAGAAAAATTAATTAGTCAATTAATTAAAATTTAGAGCTAAGAAATTCAGTTACTGAGCTAAAAGCCAGCCCTCTTGATCAGATTTCTTAATCTGATTTATAGGCCTTATCTTGAGCCAAGAAACTGAAGCATTTTGTTTATATGTCCACTTGAAAAGTCACATATCTACAGAAATACGGTTATGATCGAATTGTAATGTAAACACACTCCTTGTGGCCTTGGGTCTCAGAACTTTAAGAGTTAAGGCACTACTTAACTACCACTGTTTCTTAGGCTATATGTGGTATTATACACACTGTGCTTGTTAACAATAAAGCCACAAAACCTACATTAGATATAAATGTGGTCTCATTGTCAGTCTAGAGTATACTGCATAATCTGTCATATCTCTTAATTATTTTAATTATCTTAGTTGCACAGAAGATAGATGTGCATTTCACATTCCAATGGTCCAATGGTTTGTGCTATGACCATAATGGCTCGCACAGCAGGTGTCTTTGAGGAAATGCTCCGGAGTTGGGTCACTCCTAAAAGTACACGACCTCCATGTATTGAAGATACACTTCTGAGAATGACAGGCAATTATTTATAATTTTCCATTTGGAGGGTAATATTAGGTGATATTTCAAAATGAATATGAAGGAATTTAAAAAAGAAGCATTTGATTTTGTTTCATTAAACAAGATCATCAGAATAGGAAATGAAGAATCAAAGTAAGTTGTTTGATTAAGCAAATGAGTGAACAGGAGCATGTCAAACTGGACAGAGTGCCACACATTGACTGTTAAGTAGGGTGTATGGTCACCCAAGACTGCCAAAACACACAGTGATGGGGCATGGACAGGATCAAATTGTCCAGCAGGTCTTGTGGGATCCTCTGCCACTCTAGCTCCAGAAAAACTTCCAGCTCAAGAAGTGTTGTGGGAGACATTGGACGGGTTCCCAGACGTCTTCCCAGTACCTCCCAAGCATGTTCAATGGGATTCAGGTCTGCCAAAAGTGAAGGCCAGTCCATGTGTTTCATGTTGAAGATATTTAATGAAGTATGTCGATGATTACATGCACGGTGGAAAGGGCTGGGGAATTACAAATGTGCAGTTTCAAGAACAGGAAACATTCAGAAACTCCAGCACTTTTCAGCCTTTTGTAAACTGCATTTTCACCAATAAAATAAAGTGGTTTTTGCATCTCATTTGCATTATAGAACAGCTTTGTTTGACTTGTCGTTTGTTTTTTTGTTGTTGTTTATTAAAAAGATCAAACGCTACTTTTTTGGTATTCATTTTGAAATATCCCCTATATTTTGTGAGCAGTGTACATACACACAATTTTCCAAATTAAAATAATGGATGCTTTGAATCACTTAATTTTGGGTTGTAGACCTCCATACTCTCTACGCTGAGAAAAGATGGAGAAGATCAGTATGAGAAAAAGTAAAAGTAAGGGTCACTATAATAATAGCAGCAGCTACAAAGACATTACGTATTTGCTGATTTTCAACAAAAATATCTGCACCAAATATTTAACATTTATGCAACTTTTAAGGTACCAATAGCAAATCAGCATGTCATCATACCAACACTCTAGTGCATCATCTGGAAAGGTGCCCAGACTTTTACTAATACTGATTTATGTTCTACCGTTTCCATTGTGTTCAAAATATGAGCATTAAAATAAATAATTAAGTAATTAAGCAATTACAAGTTTGTCACTGTTCCACTTTATTGGAACTTTTTAATTATAAAGCTAGAGATATGGGCATTTTCATGCCACTAGCTAGTTTTTGGCTTTGCTGTAGGATCAAACGTAAGTGCCATACTTACCTTTGCCGCACCTAACTGCTCTTTGCGAAACTTCTCCAGAGGCTTCATTAGGGTCTCCGTTATGTTCCTCATCTGGAGGTGAAAAACTGTGTTATAAAACACAACAAAATCCAGCCTAACAGTAAACATGAGCAATCCCACAATCAGACATACCAAAATTCAGGCGCTATGTCAGCTGGTGTCTTTATAGTGTCTCATGGTGGGTGTGAGACAGATAATACAAGAAAAGTTCATGGTTTTAAAATCAGTCACTGCTGTGGACTTTATTTATGTTAGCTGGCCCTGCTTAATATGAGTTCTGTGACAATGTTTGTGCTCCCAGTGAAAATACTCATAATGATGAAATCTTGTGTAAACACCATATACATACTTAGCAATGCTATATGCAACTGCACTGAGTTACCCAAACACCTATCACACACACAAACAAACACACACTTACGGAACAAAAAACTGCTTTTAACAGTTTGTGACGTGGATGTGGCAAAACAACGTATTGCCACGTATTTCAGTGGATAGCAGGGAACTCAACAGTGTGCACGAGTCTACAAAGACATTGGTCTCGTGTTTCCACGGCCGACTGAAATGCATGCGTGGTTGTCACACTAAGAAGCCCTGATCAAAAGCAGGTAATGTTCTTGAGGCATATAAGGACCGCAGAAACTTCCAAACATTGCTCAGCATGCAGTCTGCTCACGCTGATGCTGCATGTGCTCAATAAAACTTTGTGTTAAATAAAACGTCTGCATCAAAGGCTGTTCTGTTACATGTGTTATTACAGCTGCTGTTCTACAACAACTAATGTATCTGTTAATAAATGATTTAATAGGTTAATAACCATAATAAGGATAATACCCTTATAGGAAAACAGACATGCATGAGACAAAGGCTGTATATGCAACATTCAAAAATGTTTACAGACCTACAAATGTTGATGTTTTACTATGTAGAAAGTACGTTTCCAAACGCCTGCTCAACACTATAACAGTATTGCACTACCTGACCTCTTCTAGGCTAATCATATGGGTTTGGTGAAAGGTCTGTGCATGGTCCTGAGTGTGTGAACAAATGGGGAGGGCGCAAAAAAGTGCAAAGCCTTTAAAATATTTTAATACACATAACACAGTTACACATGATATTCTCTTAGCATGTCTGAGCCTGCTGGCTTGTTTTTTCCTCAATCACCCGGTATGACATCATAACCCCTCTGCTGTGTTGTGATTGGGCAGAGACTCAGATCTGTTTGACTTCAGCAAGTCAGCTGGGGCACATTTAATTTTGGGCAGGGCCACCACAGGATTTGCTGTGCAAAGCCAGATCTGTTTGCTGTAAGCTAACGTGATACATGAGCGCACACTATAGCATTCTTGCACCTATAAGATACAGAGACACAACAGTGTGTATCCAGTAATCCAAGAACACACACAGACTTGGTATTGTATCATCTGGTCTACACTGATGTTACTGATGTGAAAACTTAAGCCTAGACAGGGGGTCAACACTACCTGGCTATCATGTTGCAGCCCTACCTGCCCTTTCCAGCAGCTCTCACTACCCAACAGATCTGCCTACAGTCTACACTAATAACACACAGCTGTTCTCAACTTTTTTTTCCCTGAATGCACTGTTTTTCGATGTTGATCCTGTAGTACAACCACAAAGCAGAATAAGTTGGAAGAGTACAAAGAATGCAAAAATATAGGTGCGGTGTTTAATTGATGGATGTCTGTGGAAAAGATGTTGCCTTGAATATACTTTTCTGCATAAATGCTGCCATTACAGAAGAGTAAATTACCTTTACCACATCTGACCACAATGCATATGTCCACTCTGTGATGGTCCATACCAATTAACCCAGAGCCCAGAGAACCCACTTCCTGACATGGTTAACATAAGGCTGCTATTTTGTAAAGTTTTAAGTGGCATTTGTGAATGTAACTCTATATTATACTGCTTGACAAAGGTTTCCTAGAGTAATCCCATACCCATGTGCCCATAGTACTTACTAATGAATGAGGGATCTTGATGCAGTGCCATCTGAGGGATCAGAGATCACAAGTATTCAGCTTAAACTCGTGCCCATGCCCTTTATGCATTAAAATACCTTGAGATATCGTGAACCATTTATTATGCACTGTGGAGGGAGAAATATCAACAAATCCCTTCCAGCATCATGATTGAATCATGAATCATGATTGAAGCCACCTGGCGACATCACCTGTTAAAAATCACATCGCCACTTCCCCTTTACTACATCACTAATCCCATCAATAGCCATTCATAATCCCTAAAGTGCCCCCTTCCTAACTTTTTGTAATGTGTTGGAATGCAGAAATGGATGTTCGTTAACAAATGAAATGTGAAGGTTGAACAGACAAAACAAGAATATATATTATGTGCATACTTTCTGTGATGACATAAAACACAAAAAGTAAAAAGTAATTATAAAACACACTCCATGCACACTGCTTTTTTACACCTTCCATCATGTCCCAAATTGTTTCTGATTTGGGGTTGTATTTTAAGCTCATGTCCAATCTCAACTCTGCAACACATTTTGATTTACACAATTTTACCCTTACAACAAAAGGAACATCCTGGGTAAGTTTGGTCTCTGATGTTTCCTTGCTTACACAACTACAAATAGTATCACTATAAATTCACGTCTACAAACTCGGCTTAGACATTACCCACATCATAAGATGTGATTCAGGATGTGCTATTACAAACAAAAGCAGCAACAACAGCCCCTCTTGATGAAGTGTAGTTCCCCACAATGTAAACCTCCTGACAGGACATGGGTACAACATTCTGAAAGGTTATTTTGCTTCATTTGGAGTGCCCTGTACTACCTGCTGCACTGAATTGTGGACCTTAAATGTTGCTCTTCCAGATCAACTCTTATTCACAATCTCCAACAAAGAAAAAGAAAAAACTATTTACTGAGATTTATATTGGAATCCCATATGGCTCAGGTTGGCTCTTGCCTCTTGACTGTGTTAACAACGTTTTCTCTTCCTTTAGCTATGCTGCTATAGTAAGCGCTGCCGGAGATTTATGCTGCACATGGCATCAGTGATTGATGATAGACTCTGTGCTCCTAACCCATAAGTAACTACATTTTCTCTTTTCTCTCAAAAGAGATGTTCCGATACCAGTTCCAGCGCCACACACCTAGACGTTCCTCAGCATCACTCTACTGGTCTTCATCAACAGAAACCAGTCCCAGAAACCAGTCCCACCAGAAAGTCCTTCCATCATTTAGTCACTAGGAAACGATGTGCCTCCAACGACCTCCCACTGAGGACTGATTTTAAAATCTATTTTGTTTTAAACTCTATTTTGTTACTTATTTTATTACTAACTTAAATATTATTATTAAATTGAATTATATTATTTACTTAATTTTACTATTACTTTAATATACTTTTAGGTATTTACTTAATTACCATCTAGGCCACCCATGGAGGACGGGTCCCATTTTGAGTCTTGGTCCTCCCAAGGTTTCTTCCTTCTACTTTACTTTCAAGAAGTTTTTCCTTTCCACTGTTGCCCTAGGTTTGCTCAATTTGGGATTGGCCTTTTAAGATAATACAAGATTATAAAGCTGCTTTGAGACAATGCTCCGTTGTAAAAGCAATATATAAATAAATTTAAATTGAATTGAATAGGTTCCACATTTGTTCTTGGTTCCTCTCTTTAGTAAACATATGTATTGTGGTAACATTGAGTTACGTGTGTTATGTATCGTCTACAATTACATTCTAATTACAATGTGTAAGCTTAGATTACCGAGTATGTCAGACATTACAAAAAAAAAAAAAGTCAAACACACAGCTTAAGCTACATCAGATAGCCAGGTAGGACCGCCTGCTGCGCATGTGCACTGAGTACATGCAGCATGCCTCACAAATCAAGCTAGCATTCATCATAAAGGCATATGACTCAAGTTAAACATGAGTAAACAAACTGCACCAGGAGACAAAATACAGACACCACCACCAGATAGCTCAAGTCAATATACCATCCGCAAACTAAGCAACCGTGCAGAATACGAACATTATGACAAACTTTAGGAAGTCAGCTCTCCAATAGAGACTTACACCAGCCAAGGTACCAGCACAATAACATACTGAGAAAACCTTAGAGGAAGCATTCTACAAAAAATGCTTAATGACAAGAAATGCAATAGATGGCAGCACACAACAATTAATGCCAAGGTCTTCTCCAAGCTTCTCAACTATTTAAGTTGAAAATAAAGGCAAGAGTCTGCCACATTCATATTCAAGCACAGTACAACTTGCAGTGAATAGGTTTAGATCATTTTGTCCATAATTTCAGTGCCTTTCTTCATTAGCTTTACCAGACCAAGTGAGTGCCTGCAATAATGAGGCAGGTCATGGCACAAGCTGGTAATTTATTGCCCACAGCTCCTGCTGTTTTGCAGTTTTTAAGACATCTGATTGAAAAAAGCTGCCTAATTAGTTAAAATGTACAGTCGAATCCGGTTAATTGGACCACCGGTTAATGGGACCAGCCGCTTATTCGGACCAAATCCTAAAGTACCGA
>JAUZSU010037867.1:0-10203 GCA_034780255.1 Parotocinclus maculicauda
GGTTAAATCGGACCGAACCTGTACAAACAAGATGAGAACAGGACAGAACCTGCAAAAGCCAAGACAAAACCTGGAAAAGCTTATAAAGTCATGAACTGGGCTGGCTCAGTTCTGGTTCGAAAACTGGTTCAGGTTGCTGAACCAGCCAAGTTAGTAATAACTGAGTAAAGTCCCGGGTTACTGAGTTTGCATCCTGTTTCATTCAGGTTACATTCCTGACCAACAGGGCCCTCCCAAGTAAAAAGGGTGCTGCATCAGTGGTGCATGCCCATTTTACTCGAACCATTAGAGCAAAGGCAACTCTTCTGATCTTATAAAGAATTTCCAGTCTTTTACAATCCGATGATGGAAGAACTTATTCTGCCTCAGAGTTGTTTTGTGTGTAGGTGTTAACAAAGGTCTCTTCTGGGCAACTCTGCCTCACTTGTTTGGCTTTGCTTCATCAGCCCTTCAATAACTGCTTGCAGCAATTCCTGCCTTGTTTAGAATCATTTCTCAGCCACTAAGCATGAAATGTGAGCATTGAGCAATGGATTTCAACCATTCCTTCCACGAGTCCCCGTCAACTTGAATTTTGAAAATTGTTTAAAGACCCATTGACTCCACAGTTACAACATGCAGGCAAATTCAGTGACTTACTGCATGCCTATTTTGATGAACACCCTGTTTTTGAGCTAAAGATAAACACTACTTTTTACATGGCACACTTCAGACGATGGCGTACAAGTTCTGTGGTTTATGCTACTTTTGCCTTACAGAGGTCAAGATTGGGTTCTTTACGATGCACAATTCTATCTAGTTTATATACTGTATACTACGCATGGAAAATCTATGCATCTACATGGAATACTGTATGAATCCTTATAGAATAACACATATTTTACATATAACAAATTCATATTATGGGTGCTTGAATGGTGTAAACAAAACATAAATTCACCACCAGATATAGGTAGTAACACAATACATTTACTCTATTACATTTACCAAGGTTGATCAAAAACTGTCATTTTAATTATTTGAGCAACCGTAGATTAATGTGTTTAATATGTTTAACGCATGTTTAAGTTAAGCCTATGGTATGAAATGGTATAACAGTGCACTTTATGATGAAATTTTTGTAAATCAGGGAATGGCTTTGCAATAATCACAGAGCCATGACATGTTCAAACTTTTACACATGCTAAACTTTTGCCATTTGGAAACTGAATGTGTAATGTGACCAGGCGTTAAGACCAGACATGGCTCTGTCACCATTAGGGCTGCAACTAACGATTATTTTAATAATCGATTAATCGGTCAATTATTTTTTCGATGAATCGATGAATCAGATATTTAAAAAAACATTTTTAAATAGCAAAAGTGCAATAGCTAAGAGATATGCACACATTGGCACAACATGTAACATAGTGTGTAAATACCTAATTACACAAATTTGAGTAGCTCGAATATGTACCTTAATCCCTGTCTAAATGCAATTTATCCTGCCTATACAGTGCAGTGTCTTCATTCATACTTTGTCAGAAAATTCAAACTTAAGCTCAATCATTAATTACCACAACTGTGTATAAGTTATAAAGCACATAAACGCTGCTTAAGCTAAATACACTTGAATCAAAAATAACACACATACTCCATCACTGTCATTATCCAGTTAACAAGCAAAAATCAGCATAAACCGTGCTATGCCAGTTCGCATACTGACTGCGGTCAAGCCAACCTCCACACTCTGTGGGCTAGTTTGACTGTGCTTTGCGAAATGAAGGCTGGCTTGACCGCAGTGCATAGTGTGAGTGCACCGTTACGTTTCCTCACTTCAGAACCGAACAAACTCAGGATACTGTAGTGACTTACCCTGCTGTTGAGCTACTTTGATCCTCATCAGTTACTCTAACATGTTTCCGTTTCAGGTTCTGTTTTATCACCGTTTGCAAAGCATGCATGTTACACATTTTTTGTGTGAAGCGTGAAGTGCTCACGCAATTCTGAAGATTTAAGCCGAACCTTCTTCTCTGTGTTGGTCATGTTTCTTTTGTAGAATGTAACTTCTTAATGTTAAACTTATTTAGAAATTTCCGTTCAAGTCGTTCTTATTTATTTTTTAGAGCGTTGATATGTAAAGGCGAGTAAGACATAAATGGTGTGACAAAACAAATCGATAATGAAATTTGTTGCCAACACGTTTAATAATCGATTGATATAGATTTTTATCGATTTTATCGATTTTATTGATTCGTTGTTGCAGCCCTAATCACCACTATGAAATATTACCACGAAAACAACAATAGACCAAAACAAGGAGTGACCACCACAAGAACTGTTAGGTTAAAACATTATAAATAGCCATCAATTATACACGAACAGCCAGTTTCTAATGACTTCAGATGATTTTGTTGTTTGTCTTGTGTAATTAACTTGTCAGTAATAAGAAGAGGAACCTCATGGCTCCTAACCAACCCAGTGTAATTAAAACAAGTAGGAAGGAAAGGAATTTGTGGTGACTCCACTGAGACGTTCCTATTTGTTAGACTATCTGCTAACCCCATGACAATGGGTATTTAATATTTTAATTTATATTAAGAGCATGACTAATATCTGTATTATAAACAATACTAGACTGTTTTGCTTTAAAATGTACTCTCTGAAATTTCGGAGGTTATATTGCTGTTTATATGGCTGAGTGACAATTCAGTTTTAAGTGCTTTTAGAGCCTTTTTAGGACAAAGCATGGGGTTCTACAGATGGCATGACTAATTATACATTTCACATCCGTAAAAAGGTGCAAACCATAATGACAACTGATGCGAAACATAATGAATTTAATATGCTTCCTAATATTTGCTTATGTGTAGCCAGGGGTCCTTTAACCAGGATGCAAACTAACATCCTTCACAAAAAAAAAGAGAAGATGCCTAGGAGTTGCTGAATATATCATGGACGTGATGGACTGATTCAGGGTTTACATGCCTGAGGGACAAATTGATGGTGCCATCTCATAAATTGGGAAACAAAGATAAACTAAGATGGCTTGGATGGTCCGGGTAATGCCTTCACCACTGACTGCACTATATAATGCTGTCTCATTTCCAAACAGTTTGGAATAAATAGGTTGGGCCGTAAAATGTCTACATGTAAAATCCATTCCTGGAGTGGGTCTTCCATTCTTCCAGCTGAATGACTTACAATTGGACGATGATTATATTGCACCCATACCACTTTTTTGCCCCTCCACTATATCCCTTGAATGGGGATTTTTTTTCTTCCTGTCAGTGAGCGAGGAGATAAGATAGAGCCATGGTGATTTGTTTCTGCCACTGTTGGCCTGACATGTGGAAGGGGTCCTTTCTCCTGCTCCTTAGCTTTCCCTCTATCTCACTCCACCTCTCCCCTCCCCGGGATATTTTACCACTCATAGTTTTATCCTCCTGCCATTAATGTCCCTCTGTAGGTCTGTGTAAGAGACAGTGAGCATGAAATACAACCTCTACTATGTCGCATCAAGACAAATAAAAATGACAGATAGAGAACAAAACACTAGGAAGAATTAAACATGTGTTTATTATAAAGCAGAGTTCATTCCTTTGGCAAAGCTACATACAAATAACACGGTGAGGCAAAAATCAATGAAATGTCTATGCTAGGCTTTCCAAAAATGTACCACAGAGACGACTGCAAAAGGATGCAGGCTTTGAACACCCTTTGAGCTCCTTAATTCTGAAAATTTTGACAATGAGAAGAAGAAGCACTAGGAACCTTGGTTATCTCAGCTATCTTGCATTTACGCATTGATTTTTAACTTCAAAAGATATACGGTAGGCATCTTAAACAAGAAGCACTGGTGCCCAATTTGAAATTAAGAGGAGCACAGAAAAATCCAAAAACACAAACTTTTTTTGATATTGTATTTTGTTTAATTTTTTTGTTTGTTTTTTATTTCCAGATTAGGCATGAATCGAAATTTTATAATTTTATTTTCCTTTAATTCGATGTACAGTTTCTATGCCGTTCTTACTTAAAAGAATACTAATAAAAACACAATTACTTAAACAAAACATTATACATTATATCAGTTCATTTGTAATACTTGAAATATATTTTAAATAAGTTATACCTCCATATTTATACAATTTAATTGCAGGAATATATGGAAGCTTTACATTTACTGAATTACACTACATCTGTTGTTCTATGTCTCGTGCCAAAGTTGTACATTTTACAGATGAATATATTGTTTATTTCTAGTTGTAATCAAATTATCAATTATCAGCTAAATGTGCTAAACCACAGATCTCATACAGCAGGGCTTAATGCCACATTTAATCTCATGTTAGTCCTTATATTAGCGTCTGTAAACACTTAATCTGTTTATCTAATCTTATAGAAAAGTGTTTGCATTATGCTGTTTCTCCTAAAAGAAGCCTTAAGCTTAAAATTTCATAAAAAATATTAATACAGACCTGTAAAGCTTTGCTAGTGTTAATGCTAATGGCTGAAGTACATGTATGATGAGTTCTTTGAAAAAGCAGTGGTACCATCGGGTCAACATCTTGTCTCGCTCAAGTGCTCCTTAAAAAGTGCTCTTTAAAAAGAAAGAACAAATGCAAACAAAACACTTGCGCTACTGAACCCTGAAAGTGCCAACAGCTTAAACTATCAAGTGTCTTCAAATGCCGTTGTCAGTCTCTGAAAACAAAAACATCCATATAAGGTAAATCTTTGTAGGGTATGAATAACACCAAGCTTGCACAGTGAGAATTTCGAGGAGGCAAAATAACACCATTCATGGACAGAAGTGAAAATGCCGTAGGAGTTGCCACTATTGTATTTCATTGCTCTCTTTCCCTGCTTTGAAGACCAGCCAGAGGAGATGTGCCCTCCAGCCTAAGCCACCACAATATCACACACTCCAGCCATGCCAAGAAAATCTCCCCATCCTTGAACTTGGCATGACCCACTGTGCATCACTTCCTCTCAACTTCTCTGTCAGCTATGCTCTCCTGTTCAATCTGACTAGAGTAAATAAGCACACCTTCCTGTGTTTAACTGTCCTCTGTGGTCTGTGTCATTTGTGTTCAGCCAACGCTTACTGCATCACACACCTGTTTACAACCCAGCAGGTAAAAACAAGGTCATTACTCACAAAGACGATGGCTGACGAAAACAAAAATACAAGATATTCAACCAGATTACAGAGTCAGAGCTGAAAGAAAGCCCACTTTTCAGACATCTTAGGCAATTATCCCAGCAGTAAAGCACCCATGGTGCAGCATGTTGGAGGTCACTGCAGTGCACTATGAAATGTGCAAGAGGATAATCCCTGCCAATGCCACTGCCCTGTTTCAAGAGTGAGCACATGTCCTTGTACTCCCACCATGGCAACAGACTGCAGCAGACTGCAGAATTTATTCGCCAATGTTTAAGGCCCAAATGACCGCCATCAAGGTGTGCAGGAAGGTGACTATGGATTACTTCCTATAAGCTCTCCTTACTTACAAGTAGTACGATGGCAGCCGATTCCTTAACAATACAGCCAACCTGGAGGTTACCTGGAGCCCCCAAAAACCACATGATTCCCCAGTTTCAAATGGGAGGCACAGGAAAAACTGGATGACACCCACGTGTTGTTGCCTGTCACCTGGGGTATTGGCCCCCACACGTAAGCCTTGACATAAACAGGGTACGGTAAACTGGGACAGGAATCACGTGTTGCTCATAGTTTCAGGCAAACTACCTAAGACCTGGTAATTTGCCTGGATCATCCAACAAAATAAAGATGTTTATATTTATTACGTTTATATTTATTAACGTCTGTTATGTTTATATTTATTATATAATACTTTGCAACCTTCAAAAATTTATTGGAAAACCCCAGTGGAAACACCAAGAAAGGGGATTTTAAAGAATGTAGTAGTAAGCTAGTTAGTAAGCAGATGGCGAAATAAGTTTGTTAACTTTAATAACTTCCGAAATAGTTTGCAGATTCTTGCCTGTTAAGCATCATTTGTATTTTTAAAGTCAAACAACATCCATGCAAGTGAGGATGAAGTGGCATTGAAATATAACCACATCGACCGTGAGGCTGGCGATGTCTATATTTTGTCTATATTTTGTATGATGTCTACATCGTGACACGTTGGGTCGCAACACAAAAATCTGATGATGTGCTTCATGGAAATGTTATAATGTGCATCATTTAATTATCATCTTTATGACGTTTAAAAATGATTGTATAGTACTTTGCACATGCACAAAAAGGTGTTTGACAAACTGTGCATGATAATGAAGTCTCAGCCTAGCAAAGGACGGAGGAAAAAGC
The DNA here is from genome assembly GCA_034780255.1 of Parotocinclus maculicauda. NCBI lineage: Eukaryota > Metazoa > Chordata > Actinopteri > Siluriformes > Loricariidae > Parotocinclus > Parotocinclus maculicauda. The sequence continues at coordinate 6,317 of JAUZSU010037867.1, forward strand.
ATGTAGCTGTTCAACAAAAGCATTTAATTGAATAAACAGATATTTAATGATTGAATGAATGAGTGAGCTAATTCCTTTACCGTGATTTAGCACTTATTTATACTTACAGTTATTTAAAGTATTTTAATTACAGAGAATTGCAATTTGTTTTGTTTAAAACTTGAAGAAGTATAGAAAGTGCTTTGATTTGCATTGTTAACACTTCAGAAATATAAAAAGAAACATTTTTTATTGAACCGATAATTGGGAGAAATCAAATCATGAACTCAATATTGTGAATCGAATGTGAGCCGAGTGTACAGTTATACTACTACACAGCACATAGCAACGTGCTGAGTATGGGACTTCAGGGCCCCAGATTGGGCAGAGTGCCCATTGTGAGATCCAATGAAAGTGCCAACAACAGCAACACAAGTACCGGAAATGGACCAATACAATAAAAGTCAATTGCATAAAGAATTGTGTACAAAAGTGGTGCAGGAAGAATTCTCCATTAAGTGAGTAGTGGAAGAACTGAGATATTGACTGACCTGGTAGACCTTCATGCTCATCAAGGGCCATGCTACCAAATAACTGCCAGTGCAAGGAAATTGGGAGCCAGAAAATTGGTGTTCCCATGGAGTTTGTTGCCTTAGAAGGCTATACCTTCCAGACTTTCTTTAGTCCCAACACCATCAAGACCATACACACTATGAGGACACCCTAATGCCCCAAGTTGTAAGGCTATCATGACCCTGCAGCGCTGGATCAACACCACAGACTCCCAACAACAATATCAAATGTGCAATATGCCACGTGCAAGGCCACAGACTCCATTTACCCAACAATTATTGCTAAAAAACAGTAAATCTGCAAGGCAGAAATAACCAAGACAGGCATAATTATAGGACATGCTTTATTTCTTACTAATTTCAATGTGACCTTTGAAGCTAAACAGAAAAACAGTGATAAATAATAAGGTTGACAGGTTGACAATCTCAGGATGAGGTACTCCGAGTGTGTGTGGAAGATGCGTGCATGTGGAGCTTTCGTGTGCAGACTGGGCGAGAGGTTGGGTTCCAGCTTTTCCAGATAAAGAAAGACAGGAGGCAGTGAAGAGAGAGACAAATGATAGCGGAAAAACAGACCATCAGTCGAGCTTAAACAGATTGTTACTGCTAGTTTATAGACGTGTATATTCTGTGACATTTAAAACCCTTCCCTTGGCACATAAAGATATTTCTGCTGTCAGTTTTTATGTGTTACATGCTTGAATATGACAGGCAAATCACTTTTCATTCGGTAGATTAGGCCACCAAAGTCAATCCAATTGTAAATCTATGATTCAGCTGTCTAAGCCAAAGGCCCAGGAAATCAGCTGCTGTGTTTAATTTTTAACTTCACTTTTTGGTCAGGCGGCATTAATTCAGGCACTATGAATATTTCATGAGCCTTTAGTTCAGTCTGTTTCCATGCCAGCTACTGTTATTGATTAATCTTTAAACAGCAGTCTTGTCTTAAAAGGTTGCTTAGATTTAGTGGAATGTTGGCTCTGTTCTCCAACTAGAAGCAATACTAAAGAAACAAGGTAAACCAAGTGCACTGTAGTCCATTGTATTTCCCTTACTATAATGAATTGCACAATGCTTCCAGTATTGACACTGGAAATCAAATAGCACTGACAAAATAAATAATAACCACCACAATTAAATTGGCCATTGATTTTACAAAGCACAAAAACAGGAAAAGATCTGAATGCAGAAAAAAGATAGGAAGCACCCAAACCATCCAATGAAACTTGCAGTCAGCTGAATATGGTGTGTGTTTTGTGAATTTAATTATAACAAATCAATTCCACACAAGAAACAAGTGGTTTGTTTCTTGAGCACATTTCTGGTCACAAAAATAGCTCCTGCTTCAAAAAGAAAAGAAAGATGCTTGCATTATCCCACTATATCGTTGAAGGGGGCCCTAGAGATCCCCATGAGGTTTAAGTCGGAGCCCAAAATTCATTATCCTCAGACAGACAACCAACTAAATAGAACAAAGAATGTTTATTAAACAACATAGGAGAAGGTCAGGCGGAGACAAACACAAAAAGGGTAGGAACCCAAGTCCGGCAGCCAAAGAGCGAAGAGTCCAGTACCCATCCCGGTGAAGAATCTGATGCTCAAAAAAAGGGCCTCACGCAGAGCCACCGACAAGGCGCGGGAGTGAGGTCATTCCTGGAAGTCCGCCCATAGGGAATCCGATGCTCGGAGAAAGGGTCTCGTGGCTGTTGGGAGCGCCAACCTGACTTCAGGAACAGTAAGCCACTGACAAGGCGTGGGAGTGAGGTCGTTCCTGGGAGTCCGCCCATTGGGAATCTGATGCTTAAAGAAAGGGTCTTGCGGCTGTTGGAAGTGGCAACCTGGCCTTGGGAACAGTGAGCCACCGACAAGGCGCGGGACTGAGATCATTCCTGGGAGTCCACCCGTAGGAGCCCAATGCTTCCTATGGGACAAGCAGGTGGAGTTGGAACGCAGGAGTCCTGTAAGGGTAAAGGCAGTAGACACAAAACAGATTGGGAGCCAAGAGTCCAAGAACGGCTTGGGTGCCGAGAGTCCAAGAATGGCTTGAGAGTCCAAAACTAAACACTGCCTAAACCAAAAATAATAAAAGAAACAAAAGGAAATAAAAGTAATAGGAACGGGCAGAACGGCGTATGAGCTGAGGGTCAGAACAGCGTAGGAGCCGAGATTCAGAGTGGTGTACGAGCCGAGATTTAGACTGGTGTACAAGCCGAGATTCAGAAAGGCGTATGAGCCGAGACTTAATCCTTCTGTTCCAATGAGTGCTGAGACTGAGGTGCTCCGGGCAAAGTGGAAACTCTGAGACAAATACACTGCCTTATGCATCAGAAATTACATATCCAGAAACATGGAATGTACTTCTGGCCAAAATAACCAACTACACTTAATGATGCATGCATCTGAAGACTAAGTCTAAGCAACTGTTGTTCATATCCTGATTCTGGTGAAGTGAGGTGCAAGCATAGTAAGCATGTGATGCATAAGAGAGAAGTTTGATATCTGAATTTGTTTCCTGATGAAAGTTACTGGACATTAATTTTCACTTAATTTTTAAATTTTTAGTGGTTGGCTCCAGATAGTTTCCCCAAAGCTCGGGTTTCTGGCATCCTTGAGCACAGACCTAAGTGTGCTCTGGTCACTGCTAACACCACCATCTGGCCTCAACTTACTTAGGCACAGCTAACCATGCCTTAATTATATAATATAAATATAATAAAAAAAATAAAACTATACATATATTATATTTTTAAGTAACATACAGTTCTGAGGAAAATTCTTGGGCCACCATTACTTTAGATAATTTTCATGTTTAATGTTATATGTCCAGATAATAATAATTCTTTCCCCATCTGTGTAATATAATAAGTACAATCAATACAGGATTTGTGTATACAGAATTGAAAAAATCACTTAAGCATTAGCAGCATCTGGCAACTTTATCGAGATGCCAAGTTGGCCTTTCTACAGTCCACAGAAGCACAATCAGGAATGGTATTGGTGATTAAAGTAATCCCTCGCGGTTCACCTATTGTTGATTTTCTTTGTAAATATATCTAATACTGTATCAGAGATTTTTTGTTATGTTGCAGGATTCTGCAGTATTTATGGTTTTCATTATTTTGCCCTAAAAATGTAAAACAATATAAAAATGTTAATTCAAACATTTAAATGGATGAATACACAATGACACTATCGCTTAAGCTACAGGGGTTGGACAATAAAACTGAAACACCTGTCATTTTAGCGTGAAGTTTCATGACTAAATTGGACCAGCCTGGTGGCCAATCTTCATTAATTGCACATTACACCAGTAAGAGCAGAGTGTGAAGGTTCAAT
>JAUZSU010037878.1:0-10203 GCA_034780255.1 Parotocinclus maculicauda
GATTGTATCCAAAAAACATAAAACCACGGCTGCCCAAATCATGGCAGAATTAAATGTGCACCTCAACTCTCCTGTTACCACCAGAACTGTCCGTTGGGATCCACAGGGTATATACACGGCTGGGCTGCTATAGCCAAACCTTTGTCTAAAACCAGGTGTTTCAGTTTCATTGTCTAACCCCTGTAGCTTGGCCACAATTTGAGAAATCTTTGGTGGCAGGCTAGTAGTGTTGATGCCTCATTTAATTTTTTGTCTTGGAGTTTGGTATGTTCTCCTCTTTACTGGCAGCCTTTCTGGGCCACCTGAAATCTGTTCTGTGTGTGTGCCCTCACAAAACCACTAACCCCAACATCTAATCAGAGCTAGGACAGAATAGCCTATATGGTGGGCAATTCAAAAACGACATCGGGGAGGACATGCAAACTTTACACAGGCAGAGTCCAGGCCGAGACTGAACTGGTGTGGGTGGTCATATACAAATAATGACAACACAAGACAGAGGAAGCAGAGGCAGAAGAGTCAGTCTGTAATAACCTGTACATTTCTTCTTTTTTTACTTTAATTAATGAAAAAAAATGATTTGATTGGTTGTCTTTCAAACAATTTAAACTTTTTTGTATTTGTGGTTTGGTGTAACGAGCTTTAGCTTTGTGTGAATTTTCTCTTTTAATGTGTTGATAGTATGTCTAGTGAGGGGGAAAAAAAGAAATTTTGACATATTGCTGAAGCTGCACTGAAAACAATACCAGACACTTGGATGATAAACAATTTTAAGGCTTTATATATAGGCATAACCAAAAGCATACACACAGGCCAAAATAGCCCCAATCCTCAAAGCGCTATGCAATTTCTGTGGCTGAACATCAAGCATAACTGGCTGTGTTCTCATTGCAAAGTAATAATAGCTTGCCTTGTTTCTGTCTTACTGTTTATTGTGTATATTCTGTAATGCTGTTCTGTGTGGATTCAGACTATGCTTATTGTAATGCTCATTGCTTAGTGCAACTCGGTCTACAGTCTGCTAGAATAAAGGCACCATTGATTGCAAATTTATACAAATATAACATGTATTAACCCTGCTTTTTCACGGTCAGAACCATTACATTATGGCATCTAGCCACAGAGAACAGATGTGAACATGTCCCTTAGGGGGCTTGGTAGGGGTTGATGCTGCAATACCACTGGATGATCTACCCCAAGCAGTCTCACTCAAACACAACATATCTGGTTTGCATGCAGATACTAAGGGGTAAGTCAAAACTCAACTCTTCAGACAACCACTACATGGCTTGTCGTCCATAGTCTCGTATTCTCCGAGTTGGGCTATGAGGGATGTTACAGTGCTGGGTGAAATTGCTGGTCTTTCTGGGTGTTGGTTGTTGAAGTCTGTGATATGGCAGCGGAATCATCCATTGCATCTTCAGTTGCCTATGACGGACAACAAAAGTTTTGAAATGTCTGTGTTGATTACTTTTAAACCTCAAGAGATGTGCAAATCTGATTGCGGCACTCGATTTCTGAAACAAGTCTGGTTTTCTTTGATACGTTACATAACCACATCAAGGAAAACTTGCCCTTGATCCTATATGACGGGTTTTGAGATGGTGGCCATGTTTTGGACAGCCCCATATCACCCATTACATTCTTGGGTATTCAGATATCTTTTCCATTTTGTTTCTAAAATAAAATGGTGTGCTGTGGCTTTTGACTCACCATGTTGTTGTTGTTGAGACTACTGTTGTAGTAATGTTCTTATTTGGATTGCTTAGATTAGCTTTTTTAAAATATACACTACTGTCCAAATGTCCAAACGCTATTAGTTTTCCTGTTTTAGCAACCATAGTGACCATATATGACATATTGTCAACGATTGGGCCCACAAATTTCAAACTTGGATAATATTAGATTATACATAATATTATTTTCCACTGATTTTCATTCCAAACTTTGTGAGCTTTACACATTTTAACCTCTTGACTATTTCCGCTTCTGAAAATGTTTTTTTTCTGCACTTCCAAAAAGACCATTCGTGATCAAGCTTCTTTAGACTGTAGAAGGATCAACTTGGCAAGTGTAAGGGGAGGTCACACTAAATATACTGCTCACAAAAATAAAAAAAGATAACGTTGTTTGATTTCACCTATGAAATGCAAACTCAATTATCATGATTGAGTGACATTCATGGGAGTGAACGGAAGCATGTCAAACTGGACAAGTGTCCCACATTGACTGTTCACTAACACACTGACAATGATGGGACATGGACAGGATCAGATTATAGGTAATAGGTTAGGAAATTTGTGTAAAGTATCAAAAACAAAAAAATAACCATAAAAACAGCTTCTATATGAGAGAGTGGCAAATACAATCTTTATCTATGTCCATTATACCATTTGGTGCAACAATGCTGTATCAAATCTTATGGTGGTCTAAGACTTTTGCACAGTACTGTGTGTGTGTGGTTCTCTTATATTTGTTACTTTTCTATAAACTTTGCAACACAGAACAGTGGTGTTGTTTTTTTATTTTTTTGTATATTAGCACTTGCGTTCTGTCATATTTACAGTTTAAGCTCAAAATAGGAAATTTTTCTTAGGACCCAATAGACAGCTTTTATGATAAAGATTATTTGCTGTTTTGTGGTTGTCATCTGTTACAGTTGATCCCTGGTCCACTATTCATAAAAGAACTGTCTCTGACTTGTTAAATATGCCTTAACATGCAGGAGTATTCACATTGAATACATGCAACGTAGTAATAATGTTACAAACTGCAAACTGTTGTCATAGCATTAATTTTGTAACAGACCATTATATGTTACATGGTTATACAAGTAGGTGCATATGTACCTCAGATATGGCATACAGATGGCAACAAATGCTGAGATGCCAAGAAGTCCATACATGAGAAATGGTGCAGAATGTTTGCTAGCTGGAAATGTGTGTAACCAAGTTTAGTGAGAGTTAAATATGGTGTGCTTTCCCAGGAGGACCCTCCACAAGTGTATTCCTCAAGTACTTATAAATCCTATTTAGTGAATATCCAACATTTGCCGTTATAGAACTGTTAGAAATCCCACCAAGTTGTAAGAATAGTTTCATTCTTGACTAGTTGTATTCCAAATTCCTGGTCAATACTGCCCTCACCTGGCTGAAGTGTTCTTTTAAAGGGAGTATGGTGTATGTGTTGGATGACCCATACCTGCAGCAACTTGTCACAGAATGCACTGATGGTTACAAACACCAAAAGGTATTATTTAAATCATTATAGAGACAATGGTAGTGTAGCAGTTATGGTGCTTGTCTAGTAACCCCCCTAGCATGGCATAACCCACAATCCCTTAGGTTGCACAATGGGAGACTTTATAATTTCTAAATCATTCTGGGTGAGGACATCTACTAAATATATAGTAATGGGTCTGTCACTGTAGACTACTTTTGTCAAACACTCCGCAGTATTAACATAAATCCATAAATCTTTGTGAATTACTGAGCCCTTAATACTCTATAGTAAAGGCATAGTCAATCAACTTTTAATCAAAGGAATAGCCTATTCTAATGTCTAAATTAGAAGGTATACTAATTCTTACTGCACTGCCTCTACCTTCTAAAACACATTGGTAATACCCAAAGAGAGCAGGAACAATCCGGTATGGTGATACCTTCATTATCCAAATCTTAAACATCTTGTCCAGGTCCTATACTGTTTACGAGGGCCAAAACCATAAGGGAGACCCTGTAACATGGCTGAAACAGTAACATAATGTGCATAAGCACCCATCAAAGATTCACTTTAAAGCACTGAAAGGTAGACATTGACAGTGTGATACTCTGGGCAATTGTCTGCTGGGAAATCTTGGATTTTTACATTAATTTGGATGTTACTTTGATGTGTAACACCTACCTAAACATTGTTGCAGACCAAGTACACCCCTACATGGCAGCGTTATTCCCTGATGGTAGTGGCTTCTTTCAGCAGAATAATACAGCCTAAGTTCTCTGGATTTCAATCTGACCGCGCATCTGTGATGAAAACCTGCTGGACAAACAAAACCGATCCATGGGGGCCCCACCTCATGTCTTACAGGACTACTGCTAAAGTCTTGGTGCCAGAACCCACAGGACACCTTCAGGGGTCTAGTGGAATCCATGCCTTGATGCTCAGAGCTGTAGATATGAAGGGACCTACAAAATAGTAAGCAGATGGTTTTATGATATGTTGTTGATATGTTGTTGTATTAGTCAGTAATGTTTTGAGATGTTAAAGTGGGATGGTAAAAACAGCAGATAGAGCAGATGCTACACTAACTCTTTGTAGCACCCATAGGCTATTGTTTGTGCCTCTCAAACGTCTGCTTTCATGTAATCGTGTTTGCTATTACTATTATTATTGACCACCACCCCCCAACCCCCCGTACACACTTATTCAAGATAAACATTTAGCATTTTATTGATGAGAAAGGTGTGCCCCAAAACATATCAGCAACTTACACATTTCAGAAATTTCACAGCACATATCTATAGCCCTTAAGTTGTTTGTTTTGAATATTTGAGGGAAATTATTGATTACAAATAGACACAAATGATTGTGTGGACATTTACAGAGAATGAGTAAAACGGTGAGTTGACAACCTAAAAAGTACAAAATATAAAAATCTAGTAAATATATAAATGAGTAAAAATGATATTGAAGCAATTTTGACATTACAGTGAGAGAAACAGATATCTGGTTTTTATCGAATGACCCTAAATGTATTTTCTCATTAAGGTCTATTCATAGAGGTTTGAGTGGTTGAGTCAGAGAGGCAGATCCGTTTTGGCTGAGTTGGTTATGACCCACATACACTTTTGTTGTTATTCAAGGAGAGGAGGTCATTTTTTAATGATTATCTGGCACAATGAGCCCGGTGATAGACTGGTGTCATACCCAGGGCATGCTTACACTTATGCCCTGAGGGTAGAGGGTAGGGACGTGATAGAGACACATACGAGATGCTAACCAGAAAAATGCAGGAATAAAACGTTAATAAATAAGAAATGAAAAGTAAGATCTGATTGTGCTATGATATACAATGATCAGCCATAATGTTAAAACCACTTGGGTATTATTGTGTAGGTCCCTCTCATGCCACCAAGGCTCGGCATGGACTTCACAAGACCTCTGAAGGTGATCTGTGGTATCTGGCATAAAGACTCTAGCGGCAAATCCTTTAAGTGTATGCCTCTTGTCCAGCACATCTCACAGATGCTCAATCTGGACTGATCTGGGGAATTTGGGATCTGGTTCCAAGAGAAGACCTTGAACTATTTGTCCTGTACCTCAAAACATTCCTGAGCATTTCTTTACATAGTCGCAGGATGCATTATCCTGGTGAAAGAGGTCACTGCCATTAGGAAATACCGTTGCCATAAAGGGGTGTACTTGGTCTACAACAAAGCCTAGGCAGTAATGGGAATCCCAAGGTTTCCCACCAGAACATTACTCAGAGCATCTTAGTGGTTTTAACATTATGGCTAATCAATGTAAACGAAGAGCTGAACGCACTGATGAGAGATTATATAGGAATATAATTAAAAGTGAATACAGTGCAGTGAATACAGTGCATATTCAATACAATATTGTCCTCAGCCCTGCTCTCAGCATGACTAAAATATGGACAACAGCTAAGAACCATTTAAACTGCAAAATTAACTAGTAATTATGGTGTATGGCGAATCACTGAACTATAACACTGGCGTTTATAGTGGCATATATTCATTAAAAAAATTTATATCTTACACTATTGAAGTCAATGCTGTGTATGAGTTTCAATGGTGAATCGAACATGTGAAGAGGTTATATATTTGGCTTCTTATTACTAATTGAATTCACTCCTATTGTCTGATGACAGCTATGGTCTAGTATAAATCTGCAATAAACGAATGGATAGAGACAAAGTTCTAATCTATACAATAATGGCATTACATCCCCTGCCTGATAAGTATAGCAAATACAGTATGCAGGATTTATAACTATTCCCTAATGGTCATTCATGTTTGTGGTCCTGGTAACTACAACAGTTTCCAGGTGTGGTCTCCACAGTCTGTATGGGTAAGAACAGGCCCAGTACCCAACGGGAACCAAATACATCACTGAGATTGGATCGCCATGATCCTTGGCCCTCCACAAGTTGTCCTTTTTGCAGCTGACACCAGGTCTGTCCACGGGCGACAAGCAAGATCTGCTGGCAGCAGAAACCAGCGCTTACCAACCCGATGCCTAACCAGACATAAAGCATGATGATGAGAAAAAATTGAAGGCCAGAGATTATTCCTAGAAAAAGGACATAGGAGAAAATGAATCAAATTGTGTAAGGTATGACATTAATAATTCCAAAAGATCTGAGAAACTTACCCAGGAAGAAGTAACCTGTAGAAAGTGGCAAGAGTGTAAGGAAGGTCAGAGGGTTTTCAAAGGAGATGGCATACTCCACTGTGAGGTAGGCCACCCCGAGCACCAGAGAGTACAGGCAGGTACAGGAGGTGTAGATGCTGAACATGATGAAGTAACGCATGTTTCTGTTTCCAATGCAGTTGCCCGTAAAGAAACAATGGTGGTCCCGTTTTAGAATAACTTTCTTACACAGTTTGCAGAAATGTCGGCCATTTAGGAGATAGTGTGCGTCCACTCGGTCTGGACAGTCTGGTGAACAGACCGGAATAAAGCTCTCATTGATGCTTTCTGCTGAAAACCAAATAGTCATTGAGTAATTACCAAGAGCATTGCTCATAAAAAAGAGTAAAACTGCAGAGTGTAGCAGCGCAGTGGAACTTAGCATAGCACCTTGAGTTTGGAAAATAGTTGGGATAAAGAAGAGAAAATGGAGAACAAATGTGGCTCCTGTTGCAGCGTAGAAGTAAGCTGGGGCGATTGTATTGAGCATATGCAATTTAAGCATCCTTGCAAACATGCCTGTGTTAAGCAGAGATAAGAAAATATTAAAATTCAATATAAATAATATACAAAATAAATAACATAACAACAATGCATTTTATCCCCAATTGTCTTGGTCAGTGTTGTGCCAATCCTCGAAGAACACAAGGGACAGGTGTAAGGGTGCCCTGAATTGGACACTAGTACATTAAAGGACTGGGTAGCGGTTGCTATTGCAGCGGCCTATTAAGCTAAATGTGTCTGCATGTGACACTTGACCTGCAGTCAGCCCTAAAAGTAAAATACACTGCTCAAAAAAATAAAGGGAACACTTAAACAACACAATGTAACTCCAAGTGTTCCCTTAATGTTTCTGAGCAGTATATTTTATATTGCACTTTTCACATTCACACACTAGGGTCAATTTGGCATAAACAATTAATCTAAATCTTTGGACTGGGTGAGGAAACCAGAGCAAACCCACATGGGTGTGGATCACCTGGAATCAAATTATTTCACATTAAAATATTATCAAAATTGAATATCGTTTTTTTTTTCATTGCAAATTATAGCATTTTTAAAAAATAGCTGTATCTGTGCAAAATGAAATAATTTGGGACATTTCTGAAGTTATTCGTGTTTGACATGTCCCACTTTTGTTGTAATGAAGACATGCACTCAAGCTGGTATAGACTTCATGTTAGTGCAAATCTGATATTGATCTTCATTGGTCTTTGAGGTATGATGTAAGTCGATAGCTTGTTGCAGTATTAATCTTTCTTTATAAATATTCAAAATAAATTCACTACTGCTCTCAAACTCTCAAACATCTTCTTGCATAATCGCCCTCTGACACTTTTCATCTTCCACAGCAGGATAGCCAATTACAGAATGCTGCAGTTAGCATTTATAAGCACTGCCTCTTAAACACTTCTTTGTCTGCTCTTTTTCACCTATCAGGTCTCCTGGGACCCAGGACTTTCCCTTGGGGCAGTCTGCATGGTCATTTCTGTTTCTGTCTGGATTTTTGTTTCTGTTTGCTGTTCTTTTGTACTGTTATCCTCTTTCTGGTTTCTGCTCATGTCTTGTGTTTCATGTTTGTTTGTGTCATGTCTTGTGTGTTAGCATCTCTGTGCTTGCCATTGCTTGTTATACTTCATGAAGTAGGTTAGTGGTGTAGGTGAAGTAGGTAAGTGTTTGTTGAGCTACTGTGGTGTGTTTACATTTAGCATAACCAACTTTTTATTTGGCATTGTCTGTATAGATTAACCCTGTTTGTGTTCAGCATCTGGGTGTTTGCAATTAGCACATCTGTCTTGTGCTTTAGTTATCTTTACTGTGTCCTACTCGGTCTGCAAATAAAGCACTCATGCACGTGTGCGTGAGAGAGACACGTTAAGAGAGACACATATTGAGAGAGCAGTGACATGATCAAACCCTGGGGCTGAGCGGGACAAGCGCAAACTGCTGTTCCATCCAAATTATGCCAGAAAGAAAACAGCTGTGAACTGGAACTGTATTGTCTTTAGCTACAAATTCAGGTTCTGTTTGGGATCTGACAATGGCCGAGTTTGAGTATGGAGGCCTTGTGGTAAGCGCTTTAATCTTGCTTTTGCTGTGAAGCATCACACTTGCCCAATGGTTTGCCTCCAATTATAGGCAGCCTAACAGTGTACTAAAGTCCCCTTTCAATTGTACAGTTTTTCCCCAATAAACTTCTCTTTTTGCTCCAATATTGTAAATCGTACATAAATCACCATGATGTTCATGCATATAGTTTCATTTTTCCTTTGCCAGTGTACTTCAAAAATATTCATAAACAAAAGTATTAAAAATACTTTTTAAAAAAGTACCAAAAAACAAAAGTATTAAAAGTCATAAGTGAGTATGTATTAACCCCTTGCTGTGAATATTACATGTAGTACTGCTGCAACCAATTGCTTCAATAACTAATTAACTGAATGGTGTCCATCTGTGTGCAATTGGTGTCATATGACCTCAATATAAACATAACAGAGGTAATAGAAGGTTCCAGGGTTTAAGAGCATGCCTACACAAAGATCATCAAGGCCAATGAGATACCCAATTGTTTAGGACACAATTATAGTAAAGTACCAATCAGGGTCCAGTTAGAAAAAAAAGTTCATTCCATGGCCATTAAATCAGTTTAGAAAAAATGGGACAACCAGGACACTACTTAGACAATGTCATTTAACAAAAGTTAGTTACTGCAAATCAGAGAAGCAACCAAGTGGCTAAAGGTTACTCTGAAGGAGCTGAATGGATCTGCAGCTAATGCAGGAGTCAGCAAAACTCTTGAAAATAGGGATTCTGGCTTGAAGAGACCAAGATTGAGCTTTGTGACCTTGATGCTTCAAACTTAGGCTTCAAACTTGACACAATTCATTACTCTGAGAACAAGATCTCCTTTTTAGAACCCAGCAGTGGCTAGGACATGCTGTGATAATTTTTATCTGCTGGACTGGGAAACTGATCAGAGTGGAGGTAAGATGAGAAGATGGACTTCTCCTTTCAAAAAGACAACTAGCATTTACATCACTCACAATTTAGTCATCTAGCAGACGCTTTTATCCAGAGAAACTTACAGCTGATACATTCCAAGCAATTGTAACTTGAATTCCTTGCTCAAGGACTCAACTATGGCATCTTGGCAAAAAGTAGAACCTGAACATTGGATATGTGACTCAAAGGCCAAATGTATTAAGAGTAACCAAATCAAACAGCAATCATAACTGCTACAATATTTGTAATTAAGAGTGAAGAATAAGGGAACTCACCAATCAATCTATGATCATATACATGATACAAAGCAGCACATGAACCTACCCCAAATGTTATTAAGAGTGTATAAAACGTATAAATAATGATGTTACTTTAGTTAACTGAAGATCTGGAGAGTAAGTGTGTATGACTGAGTGCACCCTACGATGGATTGAGCACCCTGTCTAGGGTTGCTCCTGCCTCCTGCGTCACCCTGTCCAGGATTAAACAGATGAATGATGAAATCCCTACAAATAACATTTGCAACCTAAACCAGCACTGTATGCTGGATGCCAATTAGGATGCCATACCCAAGCTATGGACACAAAGGTATCTACTTATGCAATAGCTGTTTTACTTTAGTGTCTGAATAATTTTGTTTCACTTTCAAATTGATAGAAATGTATGAAATACAGTCGATTCCGATTAATTGAACCACTGGTTAATGGGACCAGCCGCTTATTCGGACCAAATCCTAAAGTACCGAAAAAAATCCTATTAAATACGTGT
>JAUZSU010037888.1:0-10202 GCA_034780255.1 Parotocinclus maculicauda
TTACAAATTGCATTTTGTGTTTACTTGTGTTGTCTTTGACTACTATTTAAATTGGTTTGATGTTCCGAAACACTTACATGTGACAAACATGCAAAAAAAAAAAAAAAAAACTTTTTCACACCACTGTACTTCATGCCTGCTATACCAAATTAGCTAAGATGGCAAGTGCAGATGCAGCCTAGGTAGCTCTGCAATAAGAGGCACCTGCTATAAATAGGAGTGTCTGAGGAAATAGGTTCAATTCCCAGGTGAGGCTTGCAATAAAAAAGTTTAAAGAAAAACGCTTAAAGAAACCTGCAATGTCCTGGTGACCTGTGCAGGATGTAATATTACCTGTACAGAATAAATTCTGGGTTATCAGATTATTCTCATATGAATACAAAATACTTGTATGGATGTGCATAACAAGCATACTACAAATCAGATTAAGCCATTTAGTCTTTTTAGCAGACAGTCTTACACAGCATTTTATAATTGTTACAGCCTTACAGGGTACAAATCAAACAATTATAGACAAATACCTTGCTTAAGGTCTTAACTGTGTGGAACAGCTGGGACATGAACCTGGGAACTTCTGAACCATAGTGTAGCATTATAACTGCTAATCCACTTCTACGCACTATGAAACCATATTAGACAAACACTGACAATGGAACGGGCCAACTGAAAACCTACATCTTTTCAGTGGCACTGTTGTGAAATGCCAATTCAGTTAATGGATTTTGCCCTGATAGAGCAGGCCTGGTCAACTGTCTATATAATAGATGTATTGTTGCAGAGGACTGAATTATCACTTGATTTTAAGATAAGAATTTGATGTAACAGGTTGGAAGAAAATGATAAAAACACCATGAAGTCATCTGCATTTACATTGTTCATTATTGATGACTGGTAACAGTGATAAAAAAAGCTGCTAAAAATAATAAAATACTTTAATTAGAAATTAGTAAAGGTCACACAAATGTTGAAAACCACTACTTTCTCACTTTTTGAACTATGATAATTGATGTTATGCTGAACATTAAATCTCATGGAAATGCTTGTTTATAAATTGGATGCATAGTATGCAATGTTTTCTAATATTAACAAAGGAGTAAAAAACAGTCAGTGATTATTATTATATAAGAAATAAGTAAAGACTAAGAATATAAGAAAAGACCTCACTGCCAGTTGAAAAAACTAAGCCCGTAAATCTACAGTTAAAAGAATCTTAACCATTAAATTAACAATTTTAGTCCTTCAACATTGACGTGTTAGAAAGAAGCATTGCTATGACAAGATGTGCATGCTACATGATTCCTTTCTGACCCTTTTCCCTTTTCACAGCAGGCTGGTTAATTATAGCCTGCTGGGTTCTTCTGTCATTTAAACCATCTTAAGACATACTACTCTGTTCTCTGATTGGTGTCTTCCCACCTCCCCTTGTTGAATGATTCCTGGCTCCCGTTCTTTAAGTCACATGTTATGGTTTGTATATTTTTTGTCCTGCCTTTTGTATTGTGTTCACTTTGTATTTGTTACGATAGCAGGTGGTGTTTTTATTAAGGACCCAAATATGTGGGATAGGTGTACCCCACGACGTATAATAAGAATGGGGAAATAATGAAAAACAACCAAAAGGGGGGTCTAAGGGCGGAGCTTAGAGACTCCTAACAAAACAAAATCGAAAGTATAAAGTTGGCACGCCAAGGTTGCTCTCCGAATGGGAGCAACGCGCGAACTTGTCGCGAGAGGACACCAAAGCGTCAGTCGGGGCAAAGCTGTAGAAAGCACAGCTTGCAGGACGTCACTAAAGGTTTGAGGCACGGAAGTGATCCAAACACCAGGAGGCGAAAGTGAGCTCGAAAGTGCATGCAACACTAAAAAACCAAGGCCGGGATACGTCTTACAGAGTGCAAATTTACCAGGTGGTTACTCTAGTTGGGGCACACCTCGAGCCAGCCACGACTAGAGTCAAACTCAATAGAGCACAAAAGCACCGGTAGTGTCCCTTTGACACAATTCCGGTTTGCTGCCGTATTGAGTGGAAAAGGATGCCGAAGCGCCAGAGGGCGAGCGTGAGCTCAAACGCACATGGAGCACGAGGGAGAAGAGGAAAAGGCCGAAGAGGCTGTAGCGCCAGAAGGCCGCACATACAAGCCCATAAGCGCCATTATAGCGCGAGTGTACATCACACATGATAGGCGCTAAGCGCCAACGCACAACAATAAACTAAATACGCGGGACGCGGCAAACGCGAATGCAAATAAATCGCGAGCGGCACCGAAGCGCCAGAGGGCGAGCGTGAACCCGAAAACAAGGAAGGCAGATCGGGCGTGTCCTATTCAGAACCAACGCCCGACTGAAGGGAGGCTAAGTAGGCTGCGAGGACCGAACTCGTGTGACCGCGGATCGAGCGAGGAGCGCGAGAGTGCGAAACGGGAAAACCCTCAAAAGTGCCCCTGAATACATAAATACCTCCGGTGGTTACCCACCCGTACCGATCCTCCAGCTCTAAATGCTCTCGGATCTTACCAGCTATCTCTAGTGCACACGGATAAGCGCATGGGCGCCATTAGTCAAACGCGCGCACCGGACAGAGATGGAACCCCGGTAGAATCACGATGACCTGACCCCGAACCACGCTTAACACCACGCCTTTATAAGCCATGGTTCAGCTGTTCGGGATCGGGGCATAATAAGATAGCGGATATAAAGGCCGCCTCACCGATAGCTCTGTAATGGCGACCGGCGAGGACAACCGAACGATCCAAAAGAAGGTAGGAACCCTAACAGTACCCCCTCCCTAAGGGACCGCTTCTGAGGGACCAAGAGCCAAAAGGGTTCCTATAGTGGCCAACCCCCTCCCTCTAAAAGGGGTATAGCCACTAAAGAGTCTCAGGGTTGCCATGGCGTGACACACCTCCGTGGAGGAATCCACATATACGCCGTGGGAACCCGCTGGGTCCAAGTGTGGCCGGGTCATTCTGTTACGATAGCACGTGGTGTTTTTATTAAGGACCCAAATTGCGGGATAGGTGTACCCCACGACGTATAATAAGAATGGGGAAATAAAGTGTCGCGAGAAGGGCGCACATACCAGCCCATAAGCGCCATTATAGCGCGAGTGTACATCACACATAATAGGCGCTAAGCGCCAACGCGCAAAAACAAACTAAATACGCGGGACGCAGCAAACACGAATGCGAATAAATCGCGAGCGGCGCCGAAGCGCCAGAGGGCGAGCGTGAGGAGGACCCTCAAAAGTGCCCCTGAATAACCAAATACCTCCGGGGGTTACCCACCCGTACCGATCCTCCAGCTCTAAATGCTCTCGAATCTTACCAGCGATCTCTAGTGCACACGGATAAGCGCACGGGCGCCATTAGTCAAACGCGCGCACCGGATGGAGATGTAACCCCGGTAGAATCACGATGATCCGGCCCCAAACCACGCTTAACACCACGCCTTTATAGGCCATGGTTCAGCTGTTTGGGATCGGGGCATAATGAGATAGCGGATATAAAGGCCGCCTCACCGATAGCTCTGTAATGGCGACCGGCGAGGACAGCCGAACAATCCGAGCGAAGGTTGGAACCCTAACAGGAAGAATGTTTTGTTGACCGATGAGTCCAAAATTTTACTTTTTAGTTTAAATGAAAAGTGTTATGTCTGGAGAAAAGAAAACACTGCATTCCTGCATAAGAACCTTATCCTATATGTGAACTATGGTGGTGGTAGTATTATGATTTGGGCCTGTTTTGCTGCATCTGGGCCATCACTGATGGAACAATGAATTCTGAATATCAGAGAATTTTAAATGAAAATGTCACGACATCTGCCCATGAACTGAATTTCAAGAGAAGGTGGGTCATTCAGCAGGATAACGACCCTAAGCCCTAAGCACACAAGTCCTTCTAGCAAATATTGGTTAAAGAAGAATAAAGTTTTGGTATGGCCAAGTCAAAGTCCTGATCTTAATCGAAATGTTGTAAAAGGACCTGAAGCAAGCAGTTAATGTGAGGAAACCCACCAACATCCCAGAGTTAAAGCTGTTCTGTTGGTATATGTATATTTGTATTTGGCCTCCCATTTATATATGTATATGAAGAGATTAAAACAAAAGTTATTTGTTTGTATTTTGTTAAACAAGGTCATTAGAAAAGCAAATAAAAAGTCAAATTAAGTTGTTTAATTATGCAAATGATATGTAAGCTCAATTAGCGAAATTGAGTAGCAAGTGACATATTCATGGGGGTGAACAGAATGTTAAACTGGATGAGTGTATGGTCACCCAAGACCGCCAAAACACACTGACAGTGATGGGTCATGGTTCTTGTGAGATACTCTTCATATTCATTTTAAAATATATACTATACTACTGTACGCTATATAATATGGTATTTGCACAACATCCAGTTCACGTAACATGCAATTTAACCAAACATATTGTGGACATTAGACAACACATACTAGAATTATTATTCATTAGTAACTGGGTTTACTTAATTTCTGTTAAGACAATTTCCAATTATACTTGATGACACCATTATTAAACATATTAGTCTGTCTGTCTTACCTTTGGACTTGGGCTTGATGAAGAACTGCTTGCTTGATTTACCTAGTATATTAGATGCAGTGCATGTATAAGTGCCGATGGAAATAGCTGTGAAGACTGGCTGAGTTTCATCATGCTCCTGCATCTGTGGAGTGCTCCAGCTATACAGAGGAGGTGGGCTTCCTCTAGCTAAGCAATTAAGCATGATCCTATCACCATCATCAAACTCCAACACCTCCTGCTCTGGCTTAAACGAATCAGGAGGGTCTGAGAAGGACAAACAAAAACTAATTTGAAAACAATTCAGTCACTTCTTTTAGTGGCTTGCAAAAAAAATCTGAATCAACGTACAATGGACAGTAATGTTGAGGGGCTCTGATTTCACTCTAGGAGGGGGCTGAGGTCCTTCTGGTCCCAATTCCAGTGTTGCTTCACAACTGTATGACGTTCCATCTTCTCCCCTGCTTGGAGTGATTAGAAGAGTAGAAGATACCTGGACTGGGGTGGTAGGCGAAAGCTCAGAGAAGGTGTTATTATAAATTTCAGTCTGTCCTCTATACCATCGCAATGTGAGATACTGGACAGGTGCAACATTCTGCACTTCACATAGCAGCTGATACTCTTTGTCTTCCAACATGGCTCCGGTGTGGTTCACCAACTTAATGGAGATGCTGTCTGGAGTCTCTGGCAGGTAAAAAAGAAACATTAACTTTATTTCTTTACCATCTTCAGCACCATAGCATTCACTATTAAATATAAATTCTAAGTCTAAATGGTGGGGGCGGCACAGTGGTGCAAATGGTTAGAGCGGTCACCATAGACGTGCTACTAAAGCTAAAAATAGTAATTTTTGTTGTAGAACTTTGTCCCTGATTAGCTGAAAAAACAAAAGATAATATATGGTTTGAACATTATTTTAACATTGTATATACAGCACTCTCCTTGCTTCACAAATTTTATGATCCAAGTAATTGATATTTGGCTCACAGGCTTAGCATTCAGGAATGTTTTTTTCTGAATTGTTAGTTTCTTTCCAGTCATATTGATGACACAAATGTGGAAATGAAAAATCAAACCACAAATCAAAATTACGTTAAAATGTACAGTTTTTTTGTTTATAAATAAATAAATAGGGTGTGCTGGTCTAATTGAGTGCTCAGCACCCCTAAAGCTCTGATCCTAGAGTCACCTCACAGCTCCAGAAATCCGTGGTTTGATCCCGTCCTTAGACTTTGTGTCTGTATAGTTTGCATTGGGTTCATATGAGTTTATTACCACATTCCAGTGAGGTGTTAGACTAACTGTTTGCTATAAATAACACCCAGTGTGAGTGTCTGTGAGTGACTAGTATTGATATAACCCTGCTCCTATCTTGAATAACTATTAATAAAAAATGATAAATGTATTTACATGTGCACCACTACAACCACTAGTATTAATAATAATATGGAAGTTCCCTTGTAAATGCAAACGGCCATGTGAATTGCAAACTGTACTATACTAAATACTCAAAATGCTAAAATAGTCAGTAGTGTTTAGTAACATTTACATCATTTAGCATATGCCCAATCCAAAAACGAATTAAAACTGGTTCAACCTTACAATCCAAGCACTTGTGGCATATATATATTTTTTAATGCCTGTATCAGCTTGGCAAAGCTTTATGGTCTATTGTCCAGCATCTTAACCACATTGCACTTTTTATGACAGTTTTAACACAAAAAAATTTTTTTTCATGCATACACATGCATATGTCAATTGGACATAAATCTGATCTTTGATCAACATTTTATATTCATAGCTTTTCTGGTATTCTAATATTTTAGGAATATATGCATTGATTGAACTATTGTCTAAAATCCCTTTGCAGTAATCATATTATTTATCATATTTTAAAATACTAAGTAATTCATACATATTGGAGAACATACTGTAAAGAACCAGGTTGAGCTTCTCTTCACACTGTCTTGGTGCAGTGAAGAAAACACCGTAGCAGATTGGCTCTTCAATCCAGTCAATCAAGCTATCCACCTTCCACTGGACAGCTTGGTTATGCTGAGTGTATGATGCGCCAATGGCTGATTCCCATCCCAGAACACGCACGGGTCGGGAGGCCACACAGCTGACCGAAACTGGTTCACCAAACCCAACCACAACTCTTGATGGAGAAATCTCTAAAGAGCAGTTGTCACTTGGCGCTGAGGACAATGAGCGATGGAATACACTGTTTAATAAAAGGCAATTAAATTTTTAATTCAGTTCTAGCAGCTGTTTAGCAGACAAAAGTTTGCAGTATTAAATTATGTCCGATGTTTTTGTGCACAATTTAAAAAATAACTAGGCTACAACTTATAGTCATTCATGAATAGATATAAAAGCTCACAATAGTGTCACAATAGTGCCCCAGTCCACAGTGTGTACATTTCACTACATAACAAATAATAACATTGTACATGTAATGTGTACCACACAGAATTGCATGCAAATTGACTTACCCATTTGAAGAATAAAAATAATAAGGCACTTCAGCAGGTTTTGCGTCATGTTTTGAGATTTTGCTGAAATCTAACGTAGTCTGTGTAAGGAGGCCAAAGGAATTCTGACTGTGACTCTGCTTGGCAACCCAAAAACTGAGCTGTGACTTCCAACAAAAGCCCTGCTTTGCATTGCTACTCTCGTCTATGCCATAGTTTGACAGAAAGACCTTGAAGGAGGACCAGAAAGGACCAAGGGGCCCCAGTAAAGCAAACCTTTTCTACACTGGTAGAAAAGTCCCCCCTCCAATGACACTACACCAGTTTCAGAGAAAACTGTGCAAACCTTGAATTCAAATCAGGCCACAGATTAAGAGGGACAATTGACCTATAGGTTTATTTTCTCACTGCATTCTTCAACAAGGACAGATCATGTTTAAGTGCCTGTTGTTATATAACAACCATGTAAAGTATTGCATTCATTCTAATTGCACAAAAATATGAGTTGTATTGCAGCAGCATGTGTAACTCTTGTTAGACTGTTTGTTTATACATATTACACACATATGAAACAGACCCACATTTCAGCAACAATATGTTCAGGGAAGCTGTAGTTAATACACTGTTGTTAATGCATTACAGCTGTATAAAGCCCATGGGTGCATGCATAGGGAGCAGAGCAGGGCTGCATTCTTTTGAGCTGAAAAACACACAGTTACAATGACAGCTACAAGTAAACTGTTGACATTGTAACAGTATTATATTAATTTCTGGGTTTATCCAGCTTGATTATTTCGTGTTGATGTCTTTCGGTATTAACTGTGATCATTTGTTTCTGCAGTCCACCTTAAAATGTTCATTGTCCAGCCAGGTTGCTATGGCAACACACACTGCTTCAAAACAAACAGTTCTTTCTGGCAAGAGCCATTTCAACTTCGTTGTCATTTTATAAACAAGTCCTATTGATTTTACAAGCCCCATTTTGGATAGGTTTGACATCCTCACCATGGTGTGTTCATAAAAGATGATCTAGGACAGTTTTTACACACAGTAATTACAAACAGATGTAAAGATAGTTTATTTTTTGGGAACAATGTACACTGATGATACCTGAAAACTATGAGGATTGGATGTTAGAAAGGTTTCACAGAGACATCACTGATTATTTGCTGCTCAGTATTCTAGCTTCTGCCGCACAAATAATTGTGTAAATTTGATTAAAAAAATTAATACAACCCCAATTCCAGTGTTGGGAAGTTGGGACGTTGTGTAAATCATAAATAAAAATAGAATAGAATACGATGGTTTGCAAATCCTTTTCATCCCGTATTGAATTGAATATACTTCAAACGGCTAAACTTTATTGGGTAGTTTTTTTTTGCAAATATATACGGATTTTGAATTTGATGCCTGCAACACGTTCCAAAATAGTTGGGACAGGGGCATCAAAAAACTGGAAAAGTTGACTAATGCTCATAAACACCTGTTTGGAAAATTCCACAGGTAAACCAGTTAACTGGAAACAGGTGGGTGTCATGATTGGGTATAAAGGGAGCATCCCCGAAAGGCTCAGTCATTCACAAGAAGGCTGGGGTGAAGTTCACCACTTTGTGAACAACTGCATGAGAAAAAAGTCAACATTTTTTCAACAACATTTCTGATCGTGCCATTGCACGAAATTTAAGGATTTCATTATGTACACTCCAAATATCATCAAATGATTTAGAGAAATCTCTGCAAATAAATGGCAAGTCTGAAAACCATCATTGAATGCCTGTGACCTTTGACCCCGGGTTGTTATCAGCGCAAAGTTCAAAATCCAGCATCTCTGATAGTATCGGGATGTGTTAGTGCCCATGGCATGCGTAACTGTCCAGACCTGTCTCCCATTAAAAATGTGTGGCGCATTATGAAGGCCAAAATACGAGAACGGAGACCCCAGACTGTTGAGACACTGAAGCACATAATTTAGTTCATTTTCAAATTTTTCTATTACTATTTTAACTTTTATTATTAGGCTGTTATTTATTTATTGACCTGGTTTTGCTGTAGTTTGATATACTTTGGTGTTTATTTAGTTAGCATCTAGGCCACCCATGGAGGATGGGTCCCCTGTTGAGTCTTGGTCGTCCCAAGGTTTCTTCCTACCATTTTAGGGAGTTTTTCCTTTCCACTGTTGCCCTAGGCTTGCTTAACTTGGGATTGGCCTTTTAAGAGAGTGTAATATTGTGAAGCTGCTTTGAGACAATGCTACGTTGTAAAAAGCGCTATATAAATAAACTTGAATTGAATTGAAGCAAATATGTTAAAGTATTCCACCTACAAAGCTTCAACAATTAGTGTGTGTATATGTGTGTATATATATATATAAAAAAAGTTGTTCTATAATGCAAGCAAGTGAGATGCAAAAACTTTAACTGTGCTGGAGTATCTGAACGTTTCCTGATCTTGAAATACCTCTGCAACTCGATTTACCTGAATGTAAAGCTCGGAGAGCCATAGAACATCTTGAAGCAGTTGTATCACTTTCAAGACACTACAACTATGAAGAAGACTAGGGCAGCGTCGCCCATCTGCCACAACAACAAGAGATGACCTCTACTTTACCTTATTGGCAAGAAGGAGCAAGCACAACAATGCAACAGAGACAGTTTCTTTCTGCCACTGAAAGACGCATATAGGCGAGGCAAGTTTATTTGTATAGCACCATTCATACACAAGGCAATTCAAAGTGCTTTACAGAATAAAAAATAATAATATGAAAAAAAATAGTAATAATATTTAAACAAAACTGTCAAAAACATAAACCTAAGGAAACAGTTTAAAACAATAAAAAGCAGAGTGCAGTTAAAAACACAATCAGGTATCATGTGCACAGCTGAAGTGAAGAGTTTTTTAACCTGGACTTAAACATTGTTATAGTAGAGGGCAGCCTAACATCTTCAGGCAGACTATTCCAGATTTTAGATCCATAAAACTGAAACACTGCTTCACCATATCTAGTCCTGACTTTGGGCACCAGCAGAAGGCCTCTGCCTGATGTTATCATGATTTGAGATGGCTCATATGGGACCAACATGTCAGAGATGTACTTTGGTGCTAGGCCATGGAGAGACTTACAGTGCATCCGGAAAGTATTCACAGCGCATCACTTTTTCCACATTTTGTTACGTTACAGCCTTATTCCAAAT
>JAUZSU010037899.1:0-10202 GCA_034780255.1 Parotocinclus maculicauda
GAGACAGATAGAGGAAGCGATAGAGAAGTATACAGAGAATACATTTTATAATCCACCCTACTCTCACTCCTGGAATAATATTTGAAGGAACTTAAAATTGCATAATATTATACAATTTTAAATGGCAATTTTTTATGTGTGTTTGATTAGAACACTTACTACTAGACCTACTACTTTGGCTGGCATTCCTTAAGATTTGTTGGTTGTATACTGGCACCATAATAACTGTATACATTTCACTAAGAGTTAAACAGCATCTGTTACAAACATGAATATGCAGATTTGTGTGATGAAAACAATGACTTCCAAGTACACAAAGGATATACTGTAAATAAGAGTTGGCTGGTCGGTCTAATATGTTAGTCAAAGACCACGGCAGACCCGATCTGATCTGTCTGAATGAAGGGCGATCAGTCAAGGGGTCGTCACCTGGTCGTCACCAGCTACCCCATTTACCCATATATGTGTTATGTGGTGGCACAGCAGTTAAGCTCCTGCACTATGGCCAGATGGTCCAGGGTTCAAACCCCAGAACTGCCAAGCTGCCACTACTAGACTCTTGAATAATAGCATCTGGTAAATAACTCAATGTATTCATCTTCTCAGTGGAACACCGGCAAACTTAACAAGGAAAGCCTATACAGGTATGTGTCGTTCAACACTCATCCAATCCAAGTTCGTTTGCTTTAACAGCTGAGGTCATTATATTACAAAATAATATAAAAGGAAAAAAAAAACATGTACCTCACCTCAACAGCCAACCAAGGCTGTGGATCCACGAGCAGAGGTGGAAGCTAATCTTTAAGAATCAAAGTCGGTTGTTTATTCGAAGACTCACTAGTTTACCAGTCTTGTGCACTTTAGCTCACGTTTGGACTAGACTGTTTTAACTTTTTTTTGTGCAAGCTTCTCATGTTTGTGTGAATGATGTAAATGACATTCTTAAGTGTATGTGCCTATCCTGTGCCTGCCCTACTCCCTTTTTGTTATATTGTATAAAAAGATGCTTACTTTGAGGGTCTCTCCATCTGCGTATAGCACACACACAGTCACCTCTATATTCTTCTGCACACTCTTCCCCCCTCTTTCAAATTCACCGCGCTCAAGCATCAGATACAGATCATTTCGGCTGTCACCTGAACACACGCACATGCATGCACACACACACACACACACAAAAGTGACATTAAGCATCTTCATACACATTTGTAAACAATTCTTCACATTAAAGGAAACATATCAATAAGAGAGTGATTAATGCTTTTTCCAATTACTTACCATCAGTAACAAATATCAGAAACAAAAACACTTACTAGATTAAGTAAGGTAAATTAATAATACATCATTTTCAAATTCTTATTTTTCAATGTCTGATATTCCAGATCCATGATAATTAAATACTTAAAATGCTAAATATAAAATACTAAAAGTATTCAGGCATTAGGCTAAAATACTCAAAGTTTGTTTTAACAACAAATCACCATAAGGGCAGTAAATGTAAATTATTTTCAGAAGTATATTCAAAATACTACACCCAGTATTTGTACTGATGAAAATACCATTTGAGATCTAAAACAAATATACTACAATTCAATGTGAAGTCGTACCTATAATTCAACACTGTAATACATGATACAGTAAATGAGCACAGCCTATAACCAGAACACGTATACATTAATATGTAGACACATTTTACCACCAATTTTAGTTTTATCAAACGTGCAAGGATTTCAAGTCTTAGCTATTAATATCTCTCAGTGTGAGGTACGATCCAGTGGTAAAATTTGTTAAGAGACAAGAAAGCTTTGCATATTTCAGACTTTGTGTAGGCTTGTTGTGGAGGAGTACAATGTGTGTATGCCATCTTTCTTATTTTTTTATTTTTTATTATTTTCTCAGGTTATCAAGGGGCTAATTTTTCAATGGCTCAAAGACAAGCAGAAAGTCATTACTTATAAAGGAACTGGAGAATAATAGCAAGCACTTTTCTAACTGTGTTACAGAATTGTAAGCCGCATATGGATTATAATTGAATATTTTATATATTTTGCTAATACAGTACATTTACGTTTATTATAACTTTGATAACAATTCTTTGTCATCTGTGCTGATTTCAAATAAATACCATAAAATGTGTGCCTAAACCACACACTCTCTACTAATAAAATTTAAGCACATTTAATTGATGAGCTCCTTAACACATATTATGGATCATCTTGCATTAACTGAATGTGATATGCATTTATATGACGACTCCTGCTGTATTATGTGTATGAATCCCATGAAATACCCCATGAGTTATTGATACATGTACCCTTATAGTCAAGTGTTATGTGCTTCACTGACATTTTCAAGCATGTTAAAGTGATCCTTAGTGTTCCTAAGCTCATCTTTATTAGTATTAAATAACTGTATTGTTCATCAGACAAAGACTGTCGTTATGTCATAAAAAAACAGAAGTTATAGACTCACATTAGTAATTGTTACAAAAATATCTGAGAAATGTTTTCACAACAATAATTTCTTACATTATTTATTTACATAAATTATCTTTAAATGCATGTGGTGCATCTTTTTAACCAGTGTGTTATGCCAGTCATAATTTCTATTTTGCCTATTTTATGATTATTTTTTTTCCTACTTGATATAAGACTGATTTCACAAAGCATACCTGACTAAGATATTAAGTTGGCATGTGAGAAAGAGTGAATAATGAGATGGTGTACTGGTGTACTGAAGAACTATTGGCACAGATGTAGCATATGGACCCAATTCCACTAGACCCCCAGCATAGGTTCTTTTAGCAGCACCATGGTATGATCACCCAACCGGCCTGTATAACACCTGGCCAGAGGGACTCAAACCCGG
Organism: Parotocinclus maculicauda; assembly: GCA_034780255.1. Classification (NCBI taxonomy): domain Eukaryota; kingdom Metazoa; phylum Chordata; class Actinopteri; order Siluriformes; family Loricariidae; genus Parotocinclus; species Parotocinclus maculicauda. The sequence continues at coordinate 2,869 of JAUZSU010037899.1, forward strand.
ATCACAGAGGTGGCGGGTTAACGGGCCACTGTGCCACATGAAAGATGGGCCTATTATTTGTCTAAAATAGCTGTCTAAAATAGCTCAGGTTAAATTACTACTAGATAAAACATCTGATACTCTTACCTGGAAGAATTATATCAGGAAACCCAAGTTTATGAGTAAGAGTCACACCCCTACTGAGCAGCATCTGATTTTCTCTCCGCAATATATCCAGATCCCCACGGAACAACTGCAGGGATACTATTACGCCTAAAGCACAAACAACAATTTTTCACAAATTACAGCAATTTAAAGGGGTAGCACATATATGGTAAAATGTATGTGGCTCAGTAGTTCCTTAAGGTTACCGTAGTTGGTGCTTGGGGCTGAGTATTTTGTGCTAGACTTTCGGATGATGCTTTCATGGATCTGATACCACTCACTTTCATTGTTACAGCTAAGAAGAAACATAAATATTTTACAAGGAGCACTCAATACAATGCATATACTTAAACATAACACAAGCACAAACTCACGTGTAGATTTTTAACACAAAGTCTTTCTCTTCTTTTGGGTCTGTAATGGAGCTGAAAACATCACTCATGGCCAGAACAGCACAGCCATATGGTCGTCTGTACTGCACATGCGGAGGACCTTTTTTAGAGTCATTTAGCAGCATACGACCTTTAGACACAAAACAGTCAGAATACTGTTAACAACATGGAAATATTGAACATAAAGATAATAAGTTTATTTGATTTTTATTAGGCCACACAATCAAATTCAACCACTGACATGTCTGAACATCCTTGGGGTATGTTTGCATATCATAAACAGAATATTTAAGCACAATAGAAGAATAATACACTTGTCACAAAAATTAGGGGATACCTCAAAATGGAATATCCCCTTATGTATGTGAGCAGTGTGCATTGCCAAACTATTTTCGCATTATGCCTTTCACTATTTTCCTGTGCAAGATAATTAAAATCTACCATCACCGACACAACCTTTGACTGTCAAAGGATTTACAGCCTTTGCATTCATACCCTCTAGGACTTGTGTGTAAGAAAATGCATTGTTTTTATCCATCCATTATCTTCTGCTTAATCCACACGGGGTCACAGGCCAGCCGGTGCTCACCCGGCAACTCCGTTCACAAGGATAAGGCGGGGCGCCAATCCATTGTAGAGCGCACACACGCATTCACACACTATGGGCTACTTTAGGGACACCAATTCACCTAACACGCAAGTGTTTGGACTGTGTATCGAAACCGGTGTACCTGGAGTAAACCCACGCAGACATGCAGAATTCACACAGAAAGGACCCAGGCCCCTCCACCCTAAGATTGAATCCAGGACCTTCTTGCTGTGAGGCAGCGGTGCTACCCACCGAGCAACCATGGCATTGATTCCTTTTGTGTTTTACTTGAGTGATTGCACCCCTAAATTAAATTGGCATCATGTAATGTTGAATCTTCTTTTAATCTTAGGTTGAAATACAAGGCCAGGATGAAATTAAATATATTGTCCAAAAGATTATGGACTGTGCTAAAATGTACGGCATGCAGATTCTTACCAGTTCTGATGATATGTGCAACAATATAGAGCTCCTTTTTTAGATCTTTTGTGCTCAAATCCTAGGAATAAAATGCCTTATTTAGTGTCTGATATACAGATATAATAGCAGGACCTGAAAAACTAAATCAAAACATATTCATAAACAGGAAATTAGATACTTACCGTAAAAAGAGTACAGAGGTTGTCGACTTTATCAGGATTCTGTGGACCTCCATTTTTGTTCAGCTTTACAAGAAACCTTTCACTGAAATCACAAGTTCCTTTCATAAATAATACTATAATACTTTCCTTTATGTGGTTTATGGATGTTTTAAATCAAGTCATGCTAGCCATGTAGAATAGAGCCTAGAAGGATAAATATTATAAAATGGATAAATAATTTAGCAAGAATTCTGTGCACTTCAGACAGCAATGGGAATCTGACTACAGATTACTACAGAATCTCCAGAAATTACCTAGTAAATAATGGTTTTAATTATAACTGTGTGTACGTGCAAAAAAAAACAACAGTTTCCACTTCAGAGAAAACTGGAGTACCCAGAATAAGCAAACACCGACATGAGGAGAATGTGCAAACCACATCACTGTGCCACCCTTCACTGATATTACTAACTGCAAACTTCAGCTAATTCACAGATACAAATACTATAACATATGACTGAAGGTAAGACGTGCTTTGTGTGATAGTTGTTGGCATGCTGTGATGATTGTGCTTGTGTCTTGAACCTGATGTATTTGTTCTCGCGGGCATCATAAAGACCGAAAAACACCTCCATGTCTTCACTAATGCTGGTATACGTGAAGTTTTTTAGGTTGAGAAAGAGATGGTGAGCAACTGCCATTCGCCAGCCCTCACCATGGCGCTGGCCCTGAAAAAAAAATGCAAAAAAATTATTAATATCCTGAAAGTATACAGATTCTTACTGAATGTTATAGTCGTCTTATATTAGTGTGAGTAAATTCAAACCTGGGCAGTACTTGACTGACCACAGTGTCTGCTCGATGCATGCTGAGAAAAAAATATATACATAATGTGAATGTATGTCAGTTTGTCATACATAAAGCATGTTTTGAGATATTAGATATTATGTAGTTCAAACAAAATTATACAGTAGCCTGTATATAACACCTTCATCTACCACGTCTTAAAATTAAGGTATCCTAAAAATTGTCTATATTCTTGTCTTTATTCTTTAGATTTCTTACATGAAGAATATTTCAAAAGCACTCTTAAAAAATATCATTTTGTTTACTAGACCATTTGGTAGCTAAAACATAAATTTCACAATTCATTCACTCATTGTCATACCTACTTAATTCAATTCATGCTTGCAGGGAACCAACATCAGAGGACACAGGGTTGGAACACACCCTAGGCAGGTTGCCAGTCCATTGCAAGGATACATGGATATATGAAATCACACTGGGTTACCCAGAGGAAACTCACATAGACTCAGGAAGAATAAACTCCACCAATGCAGCAAGGAAATAAATTAAGCCAAGGTTCTCTGGAGCTATGTGGCAACAATGCTTACCACTACACCAATGTGCTTTCCAAATTCAGAACCTATTACACTGCTCACAAAAAATAGGTGATATTTCATTAGCTATTTCACATATTTCAAATCCCCTAATTTTTGTGAGCATTATATTTTATTATATGTGTAACAGGGCAGTGTGGTTTGGAAACAAGATGCAAGAAAATGAGTTTTGCTGGGTATATGCTCAACCAGCTGCACCACTCAGGGGCTTGAGTGCAAACATGCCTGCTCAAGGCGATGGCTGAATTGAAATAAGTATGTCCCAACAAACAATGATTCGTCTCAAATAGACTTCACTAACAAATCCAGACTGTAATAGTTTATAATTCCCTAAACTTAAAAATGATTGAATTACTTTCTACTTAAATGTTGTCCCTGCATATGTTCTCAAATGTTTTCTATGCAAATGTTTCTACAACTCAACACTTAAATATTTACATTACTTTCTACAATTAATTTAACCTTACACATTTCTTTGGTGTGGCTTTTTATACAATTGTCTCCTGTTAGCAACAACGGGAACAAACTCGTATTTATAAAGCCCCTTTCACAAACCCAAAGCGCTTACCAACCTAATTAGAAAACAGATAAGTTTTGAGAAGAGATTTTTTTTTTTTTTCCGTATACCTCTCTAGGAAAAGGGTTACTTCCCTCTAGGAAGGAACAGATACGAGCAAAGTTACGGAGGTAAAAATAGGCGAGTATAACAGTGGACTGTTTATAAGGAAAGAAAGTGAGGCAGGTATTCCGAACTGCTGAAGAGAACTTGTCTCACACACACACACACACACACACACACACACACACACACACACAGTAACACTCCTAGCATGATGGTCTCTCTACAGAGACAATGCAATTCCCGTGGGCGTATGGAAGGCTTTATATTGCATGCCAAGCTGATAACAATCAGCTGTCATTAATCAGCAGTGCCTAAGGAAGCCAAACTTCCAGTACAAGCAGAATGTTACAGAACACTTGTCTTTATCTGTCATCAAATGCCTCATAAATGCTTCATGGGGTTTAGGTCAGGTGACTATGAAAGAGAGTCCATAACAATGAGCACACATTGATCTTCTTTGCTTTTCAAGTAGTTCCGGCAAACTGTCAAGGTGTTTTTGGGTCATTATTCTGCTGTAGTATGAATCCTTCTCCACAAAGATCTGAACTAGCATTCCCAGCAGTGCTCTCAGACCTTGACTCTCACTGTTCAGTTTATTTAGTATATATTTACACACATAGACAAAGAAAAAGCTTATTTTGGGTAGTGTACCTTTTGGTCAGAGATCGTTGACTGTTGACACTCAAAGACTCTAGGAGGCACATCACTGGACTAACAGAAGCAGGGTGGTCTTAAACACCCACCATCTACGCCGTTCTGATATCGGAGGAGTTAGCACTTCAGTTCTGCTGTGAAACAACATCTTTGTCCTTAACTGCTGGTCTGATTATCTGGGGAACTGTCACATATGACAGTCATATATCCCTAGTAGTGATATAAGGGACACTAACAAATCAGTGATATGTACAGGACATCCTGTGACTACGTCTTGCCTCTCATGGCATCCAACTGGAGGTTTTCAGCTGGATAATGCTTGCCCACACACAGCAAGAGTTTTCCAGGAATGTTTCCGACAGATTGCAAAAATGCCTTGACCTTCCTGGTCAAAAGATTTAACTGGAATTTATGGGCTCAACTGAGACACCAGCCTTGGCAACCTACGAGCATGCATGATCTGGGCAAAGTGTGCCACAGGATACCATATGGAACCTTTTCAAGACCCAACTGTATCTCATCTTGTATCCAGGCTAGAGGCAGCCTTACAGGGTGCTTGAGACTCCTTTTGGTTGTACAGATTTCCCCAATAAACGTATCCTTTAATATCCTGTAATATTGTAATAACTTACATATATTATCATTACATTCATACATTTTATTCAATTCATTTAATTCAAAAATCCAAAAATATTTTTTGTCAATGAATGTAAAGTATATAGTTTTTGATATAGCCCACTTTGTCCTAATAAATTAAATATAATAGAGCTACCATGATCTAGAATAATATACATATCATAAAAAACAATTTGCCTTTATCAGCACAACGCAGGTTGTTTGGAGCTTTACGGATTGGATTTCAATGACCATGACAGGCACCCACCACAAGCCTAATGTCACCAAGCACAAATGACAGTGATTTAACACACATCATCAACGGAACCTTGAATGGTAAAAATGTGTTCAAAGTGACACCTGTAAAGTCTGCTGGGACAGGAATAATAGTCTGAGAATGTTAAAAAAAGCTAACGACAACATGGCAAACAAAACTCCACACTGTATAATACTGGCAAGAACGCTGACAAGAATCACACCCCCTTGGTGGACTGCATCAAGCGCAGGGAAGAGGATAACACCCAGAACAGAGCACCATCCATACAGCCACGCAGTCATTGACACACTTACTCAAGCAAGCACAATTTACGATGACAAATCAAACTAACTACCATGTAATTGGACTGTGGGAGGAAACCGGAGATCCCTGACAAAACCCACATGAACACAAGAAGAACAGACAACTTCACTCAGATGGTGACTCAACAGAAGACCCTAGTGCTGAAAGGCAAATGTGCAAACCAGCAAGCCGACATGCCACCCCTTGAATAAGCTAGATTTAACCTTTTTCAAGTCAGACATTCATGATATTTGCTTATATTAGCCATTTTAGATATTCCAAATTAGGGTAAACTGATTAAAAGGTCACTGGAAAATGAAAAAAAAAACCACTTCAATCTACAATCTAGGTTTTTTGAAAGCTTAGTAACAATGTATGTAATATCAACAACAACATTAAAGTGTTAGTGCTGACCACAGTAAGTTTTCATAAAATTCAAAAACATTATTCCTACAGGAACCACATAAACACATTTAAATGTGCAGTTATTTGCAAAGAACACACCTTGTGAGCATATGTTGTGATTCTTGTACTGTAATGTGTTGAACAGCTTAGCATGCCACTTACCATCTTGTAAAGGTCACATACACTGAACTGATCTGGGTCAACCATCTCAAACTCCTTCCTTGGTACCAAGTCTAAACCCAGGTGTCTAAAGAAAATTAACAAAGAAAATGAACAAAGTAATTACAGGCAATCCAGTAAGCCACACAAAGGGTTAAGATAAAGATTTTGTTGGCTATATAATTACTTTTACATTCTATAGTATAACAGAATCTGTATTTCCTTTTCATAGATGTTCAAGACTCAGTTTACACTTAGTTGCATCTTGAGTATCTGTTATATCCTGATAGGGATAACCCACATAAATGTAAATGTATATGTGACAAAAAAGCAGAGTTGTCTGATCAGAAGGTTGCACAAGATAACGACAAACATACAATAACAATTTAGATTCACTTTGAATGTGATCCATAATTGCCATGTGCAGTATTCCCAAAGGACATCAAAGTGCCGAATTCTCATATATTTTGTATAAAACAATCTATTGCATCATACAAATAAGGAACTCCACACAGTTCCTGGAACCCAGGCCTCTAGAGCTGCAAGGTGACCGCACTAACCACTGCATCATCATGCCACCCCTCATAAGAATAAACAGATCATAATTATAGGCAAATACAATCTGCTTGGAGTAATAACAAGCACTGTCTTGAATAAATGAATGGTAATTCAACTAATAATCTTGTTAAACAATCACAGACTAGATTTTTGAGGTTGTAGTTTTAATTACCAATAATATGGGATTGAAGGTCGGTGGGTTGTATAGATATGCTGACTTATTAAAATAGGCCCACTTTTCACAAGAAAGATCTGTTTATGTAAAACGTGGTAATCAAAGCAAAGTTTGTAGGTGGATAGGATGACATGAATGTGGACAAAAAAGGTCATTATACATGGTTAGTTAATATTCCACAAAAGGAAAATAATCTACAATCCCAAATTAGAAAAAGTAAGGACATTGCATTTACATTTTTTTAATTGTATACAGTACAAATGCAAAATATTTTGTCTGGTGTACTTTGTTTTAATGCTTTGTCTGGTTGCTTTTATTTCATTTGTTAATAAACATCCATTCCTGCATTTCAGGCCTGCATCACGTTACAAAAAAAGTTGGGGCGGTAAAGCATTTACCACTCATGTGTCAGGATTCGTGTCGCGATCGTTCGTTGTTGCCGTGCCTCGCCACGTGGGGTATGTCAGTGTTTTTGTTTATG
>JAUZSU010037910.1:0-10201 GCA_034780255.1 Parotocinclus maculicauda
TATCACGTATATCAGCACGGCTAGAACACTTCTCAACCAATCAGATTGCGAGGTCGGAACTAACTGTTGTATAAAGAATAGCATCCCTGAAGGCACAACACATGTAACCTTGAAGCATATGAGCTATAACATCAGAAGGCTGATACCTGTGAGCTAAGAATAGTAAACTGCGGTTACAACTCGCACTGGTGAACAGAATTGGACAATAGAAGACTGGAAAAGGTTGCCTGATCTGAGGAGTCTTGGTTTCTGCTATATTCAGATGTTAGAATTTGGTGTAAACAACATTAAAGAATGGACCCAACCTTTCTTATATTGTCCGTTCGGGGTTCTGGTGGTGTAATGGTTTGGAAGATATTTTCTTGGCACACTTTGGGCTACCCCTTAATGCCCACTGAGCATCATTTAAATGCCACGGCCTACCTGAGTATTGTTTCTGACCGTGTCCATTCCTTTATGAGCGCAGTGTTCCGTCATCTTCTCACCATGTTACAGCTCAAATCACTGTTCTCAGATGGCATCCACAGTTACCAGGGCCAACAAATCTGCAGCAACTCTGTGTTATTATAATGCCAATAATACATCAACATATCTGTTGAATGTTCCAGTTCCATGTTGAATTTATGCCATGAAGAATTCAGGTAGTTCTGAAAGCAACAATGGTCCAACCCAGCACTAGCAAGGTGTATCAGTCAGTGTATATTTAAAAATGTAAGGATCCTTGAGAATTGAGGGACCCGGACTGACCAACCCTATCGCTGTCAACCCAATACCACTGCAACCCTCCATATTTGCATTTAGAATTTTTAAATATCAGTTCAGACTCTAGAGGGAAATCTTACATTTACTTTACATCTTCTCATTTCGTTTCTCCATTCATGCATGATACAATCTTACAAACTGACTGGACCAACATTGGCAAATACAGTACATAGTAAATAATATATCGTACAATACAATACAATACACTGAATGATTTTACTGTCTCAAGTGTGTTAGTCCATGAATCTCTGATATTTGATATTTTATTTCATGCTTTGTTAATAACCTGAAACCGGAATCAGCTTAGGGAAGAGTAAGCCTTTATTTAGCAACAATACAAACAAGAAGTATTTTCTTTGATATTCACACATTCAAGACTTATTATTATACAAGTAAAAACAGGTACAGATTTGATCTGCTGCAGCTGTTTGCTTTAGCAGAGTGTAACACCATTATTTTATGGATGTTATTATAGTTCATCATACAGTACCTGGAAAGACAAATTGAGGTACTAGCTTGACTACTGTGTATCTACAGTAATCCATTCAAGTCTTGACTGGGACTGATTTGAAGTAAATTGAATTTCCCAGAATTTACAAGAACTGTGTATAAAGGTTTCCAAACTATGTAGTGTACACACTGTGCAGCTATTGCATAGTTAATAGAGTTTTGTGCTTTCATTATGTACTATGTGTTAGGTGGGTACTGAAATGTAAAATTTTCGCATTCATTTTTATACGTTAATTCTAATATGGCAAAATTTGGTGTTTAAAGTGAATAAGCTGAATATGTAATTCCTTAGAAATTTCCAGAAACAATTAGTTTCTGTTTTCCTGATCAAAAAGCTACACATTTTTCAATCTATGTTATATCAATGTGTATTTCCTTTCCTGTTCGTTAAAGCCATGTTAAACCTAATACTGGGCTAAATGTGAGACTTTAAAAGTGGTTTATATAACCTATTTAAATATATAGTACTGTAGTACTTGACACTCGGGTCATTTGCGCACTACCAGTGTTAACCCAGCGTAGGTTTTAAATGTGCTGATTTTTCGTAAAAAGTTGTAATACTGTGGTCTAATTAGGGTAAAACAAGATAATTCTGGCAGAGTTTAATAAGACTAAAAATAAGCATTTAGTTATAGCTCATTGGGTATATACGTTCCATGATAAGAAAATCACAATGTCCTTGTTTGTTGTCAAAAATAAACACGAACATTTAAGTATAAACCGTTACACTTGCACCTTCAAAAATGTCATTTAATGTCTGTACTTAAAGTTGTCTATATTATGTTGTTTTTGTTTTTTTATAACCATTACTCTCACAGAATACAGGCTTTTCCTGTATATTTGGAGATACATGTTTTTCATAGGACAACAATAATATGTATTGGATTTCAGTCATAATCTAAATGTGTATTTTAACATTTAAACTGCCACAAAAGAAACTGTGTCAGATATAAACCAAAAAATGTTAGCAGTATTTTAATGGTTTTACTTAACAATTTTACTTGCCGTATGAACATAGTCTAAGATATTGGCAGTTTTGTGTGCTTTAGTGTTTCCCGAAGAAAATTGATTAGCACCAGCAGTGCAATTTTTCAGACCTGAAACTTACTGAGATCAGATGCTTGTCTAAATTAATATGCATGTCTAATCTGATGTGCATTTTGAGCAATAACCATAGTTAAAAGTAGAGATAGTAAGAGTCTGGAATACAGGTAGACCATGATTTATGATGGTTATACGTTCTGACAAATCAATTGTATGTTGAATGTATCATAAACCAAGGTATTTAATAAACATAAGAGATGCACTGATTGCAATATCCTTGGCCAATTTTGATTGCCGATTTACTTTTAAATATGATCAGCCAGAATTATACATTTCAGCATACAGAAACATTTTTGTTCATTTTTTCTATTAATGGAAACTTCTTAATTTTTAAAGAAAGATAGCAGGGGCTGCTCCAGTTTCCCCACAAAGTCCAAAAACATGCATTTGATCTTTTTTAAAAATTATTATTAAACGACAACTTCAGAAAAGCAAATGAAAAGTTAAAGAAAGTTGTTCTATAATGCAAATGAGATGCAAACATTAACTTTTATTTAATTGGTGAAAATGCACTATATAAAAGGCTGAAAGTGCTGGAGTATCTGAACATTTCCTGAGCTGGGAAGTGCACATCCTGAAAATTTTTAACCCTTGCAATGTCTCTGCAATACTATGTGCCCGAATACAAAGCTTGGAGAGCCATAGGACGTCTCAAAGCTGGTCAAACACAGACAGCAGTGGCAGCAGCACTTGGAACATCCCAAAGCGTGATTAGCAAACTGTGAATTAACTTTCAAGAGACTGGAACAGTACGAAGAAGACTAGGGCAGGGTCTCCCATCTGCCACAACAGCATAAGATGGCCGCTACTTGACCTTTATTGACAAGAAGGAGCAGGCGCAGCAATGCAACAGAGTTGCAGGGACAGTTTATTGCTGCCACTGGACGACGGATATTCACCCAGACCATACGAAATCAGCTCCATCGTGTTGAACCGCATGCCCGGTGACCAATGGTATACATTCTGACATTCTGTTATCTGCTGAATGCCATAGAACCTGTATTGGACCTGTGATAAGTGATCAGCTGTCCTCTTTTCTAACGAGTCACGCTTCAGTTTGCAGCCTGACCTGCAAAATCATTGTGTCCTGAACTGGTGTGAGTGAGGAACATGGAAGAATCCACATTTCATGTGACAAAGGGACTCCTTTGGTTGTGGTGGAATCATGTTTTGGACCGGCATCATCATCAGTGGTCGTACCAAGCTTCACGTCATCAAAAATGGATCGCTGACTGCTGTCAGATACCATGATGAGGTCTTGCCCACTATAGTGGTACCCTATTTTGGAGCAGTTGGAAACAACTTTCCTTTCATGGATGATAATGCAAGGCACCACTGTGCACATCTCGGCAACAACATGCTTAATGAGACAGGAATCTAACACATGGACTGTCCTTCTTGTTCTCCAGACCTGAATCCCATTTAATATGTTTTGGATGTACTGGGTAGACATCTGGCAAACTGGCTAATGCCTCCCTAAATAGTTATTGAGCTAAAAGTTGCTCTGGAGCAAGAGTGGCAGAGCATCCCACAAGGATTGCTGGACAATCACTGTCAGGGTGTTTTGACAATCTTGGGTGACCATACACCCTACTGAACAGTCAATGTGGGGCTCCGGATCCAGTTTGTCCAGTTTGAAATGAAAGTTTGCATCTCACTTGCATAATCGAACAACTTTCTTTGACATTTTTGTTTATCTTGTTAAATGAAACAAAAAAAAGAAATAAAACTAAATGTTTTTCGCTTCATATCCCCTAATATTTGGTAGCAGTGTACACACATGAGTCGTCGTGTTATAACCCTGGTGTGTTCAATTGATCAGTGCATATCTAATAGATACTTTATCATAGCGTGGCCTACCTTAAACATGCTTACACTTACATTATCCTACAGTTGGGCAAACAAACATAAAGAACATAAACATAAAGTTTATTTTATAATTAAATGTTGACTATCTCATGTAATGTATTGAATAATGTATTAGAAGTGAATACCAAAAATAGAAAGGTTTTTGTTGTTATTGGCTTTTTCTCATTCCATCACTCCCTACATCATGCAGTCCTGACAAATCTACAATCTGTGAACGACTATTGCATTTGTTTGTACCACGTTAAGTCCCGTTCAAACACACTTTGTATTTGAAATTATGATCTGCCTTTAAGATACATTCACATTCAGAAGTTTAGTCCTGACTGAGTACTAGTAAAAAAAAGACATTATACCTCTGTTTTATTTATGTCCATGCTGACTATGTAATGACTACAACCAAAGAAATCAGCATGATTATTAACAACAGTCAACACTTGAAAAACCTCTTTTAAATATTGAAAATGTGTCATTATTCATAGTGTCTCTCTCTCTTTCTGAAAGACGTTACTTGAAATAATTTGATTTCAATTCTGTTTTAGCCCAGGATTATTTGTAGCCTGCATCATGAGAACTAAACCTACACACATTACTGTAACACCTAACTTGTTGTCATTCACAAGAAAACTGATTTTGTATGCTAGTAAGACTGAGGTAATTGTGATCCACCTATAGAAGTCTATGTCTATTTAATTCAAGTCTAGACAGATACACAATCTATAGTATATTTACATCATTATTTGCTACAGCTACTATTCCTGGCAAAAGTTACAGATTCACAGCATTGTTCAGATGCTCACCCAGGCTTTTTAGTTTGTCGCAATTAAAGAAATCACAGATGTGACACCAGACTTTTTGCAACAATAGCTGAACTTTTTGGATTTGTGAAGCATACATCAGATAAAGTCAATTAAATAGTTTTGACAAATGGCATAGTTTTTTCCAGATCAAGTAGCTGAAAAATATCTCTGTGCTGATAAACTATGGGGTCTCACACACACACACACACACACACACACACACACAAAACCAGTTACTGTGTTGCTCTTTTTTAGGCATTTATGCCAACTAAAATTCTTATTTTAGACTTTTAGTAGGAATAGTGTGCATATAAATCACTGCCTGCACAGCAATCATTATACATCAAATACATCTGATTTGTCTATATTTGTGTTTTATTATGAATTATTTTACACTTTGGTACTATTAAAAGGAACCTGGTTTAGTATATTATATTCAAACAAATTCTAATTGACCTGCTTTTTGTCTACAGGAGGTGGAAACATGACTCCTCCCGACTCCATTTGCACGTTTTTTCTGGCCGGTGCTACCAGCAGCCTGCGCTACACTGTACCTTCTGAAGTCGCCACTAATAGGTAAGAGCATGGTGTTACATCTTTAAAGGGCTAGCTAGTCTTTCATTGATGAAGTTGAATCAATTAGAATAACATTGTAAGGAACTACGTAAATTAGTTATGACAGCAAAGGCTGTGCAATAAAAAGTTATCAATTATGATAACAATAGTGGGGGTGGAGGGTATGGTAGGGTTTATGATATAAACGGCTGCATCTTGAGAAATTACAAACTAAAAAAGTGTCCAATTTCAGTGTTCAACCGTGGTTTTACTGTTGACGTAGTAACTGCTGTCTCTCTTGGTCCTTGATCTGAAGTGCAAACCGGTCTTAGAAATGAGTGGGCTGAGCTTTCTTCAGGTCCTCTATGTTATTTTTTTGTTTGTTTGTTTGTTTGTTTGTTTGTTTGTTTTTTGATTAAAATGGCACCAGATGATTCCTTAATTTAGGTGTTTTAATGCTGTTTTTTTCTTTGGGTTAGCGTTACACTGCTCACAAAACTTAGGGGATATTTCAACATGAATAGGAAGTGATTTAAAAAAAAGCATTTGATGTTAAACAAGATGATCAGAAAAGCAAATGAAAAGTCAAAAAGTTTTTTAATTATGCAAATGAGTAATCACTTTATGCACTTTTATGCAAATGAGTATCACTTTAAGTTGTCCCATAGCCTGTATGTATGTATGTATATATTCCCCATCTTGTAAATATCCTCCGTAAATTTTGACCATGTACAGTTCTTTTCCTAATTGCTGCCTTAGTAAGGATTTCGCTGTTTTTAACACTGTTCACAACAATGTTTATTTCAGCGACAATAAAGCTATTCTATTCTATTCAAACTTAATTATAGTGATTGAGTGGCAAGTAACATATTCATGGGGGTAAGCAGAAGCATGTTAAACTGGACGAGAGTGCCCCATATTGACTGTTCAGTAGGGTGTATGGTCACCCAAGACTGCCAAAACACACTGACAGTGATGGGGCATGGACAGAATCAGATTGTCCAGCAGTTCTTGTCTGATCCACGTCGTACTCATTTTGAAATATCCCCTCATTTTGTGAGCAATTTAATCCCATTTCATTCATCCAATTTCTAACAGTTCTTTCACAGACATCCACACTGGGAATGTTTCTGTCCAATAATTTATTTGTTTTGTTTTCCATTTTCTATTATTAAGATGTTATCTTTTCTACTTGTATGTTTTCCTTTTGTAACTTACTCTAGTAAGTTTTTTTTTAAATACTTGGACCACATTTTAGTCACAGCAGACTGGGAGAAATGAAAATTTCCTTTTTGAAAGAGTTTCATAATCGCTTTAATTTGTCGAGGCCAAAGTTTCTTTCATCTAGCAAAATCCAATGACTCATTAAGGTTCACAATCACACCAATTTAAAAACAGATTTCATAGTTAGGCCTTTGCCGGTATTTGTTTTAGAAATAAAAGGCAACTCCATCTTAATCTTTTCCACTTGCACTGAAAAATATGCCATTATTTGAAATGATTTAATTTGATGATGTAATTATTTAAAAATAATTAAATTGAATCTCAGCTATTATACAGAAATCATGGTGTAAAATCTCTGATTTGTTTATTTGGTATGAAGTAAAGAAGCTGCATGAACATGCTAAAATTGCGGTGATTCTGTAATTTTTATCAGATGTAATATTTTCTGAGATCTCTATAAATTAATTTCTACGTAAGAAGCTTAAGTTTGAATGCAGGTCTCAGAACTAATAAACATCACCTCACACACTGCATACTCAAACAGAACGGCCGCATTCAAGCATTTTATCGTTTTTTTGGTAAACATAAAACCAACTCATAAGATCTAGTATGAACACAAAATGGTTTTGTCATAAAACAGTTCTCAGGTTGTGTGATTTGAGATAATGGTTAGGCAAGCATGCATATTTAGCTCTCCCATTATGAAAAACAAAACCCAGGCCTGTTCTGATGGGTAATTAAGCTTCTATGTACAGAAGTGGATTATATATGATTTAATCATGATGAGGTTTGAAGTTAGTATATGTCTGGTAAGTGGGAGTAGTTCCTGCTCCAGTAACCACCAGAGGAGAGCCAGTCTTGTCCTCCGTTGTGTGGGTTTTGTCCTTGCTGAAACCACCTAAAGGATATAAAAGAATATTAGATTCTGCTGACATAGAAGTGTGTTTTTACTTGCTCTAATCTCTCACTAAATCAGCTCAATTCACACGCAAGTTGTTTTCCCACATAGAAAAAGGTTCACAGCAATGAGTGTGTGCAGATCAGTGATTCTAATAGCAGTGAGATGTGCTCACTCAGGTGCTTTTGCTCTGGAGGAACTTTTTAATAGTTCTTAGAACTGATGTAGAAAATGCCCCCTTTTATGCAACTATGACCGATTTGAAGTTCTTAGAATGTCTTGTAGGGCCTGTCTTAGCTCCTTAGTTATTTTCTCAGCACATAGGAACCTTGAGTGATTTAAATAATGATTGGTCCAGACACTAGCATATAGTGACTAGTTCAGACGCCTATGTTAAGGGAAACTGAAATATACTTTTGAAATATACTTGTACACTAAAAAGACAACAGATTTGTGTAGAAGAAGTAATATAAATATATTAGGTACACCTTTCTGGTACTGGGTTTGACCCTCTTTTGCCATTAGAACTGTCTTAACTTCTGACTCTTGACGGGATAGATTTAATCAGAAGTTTTGGTCCATATTGACATATTAGCATCATGCAATTGTTGCAGATTTGTCAGCTGCTTGTCCATGATGTGACTCCTTTTCCACTACATCCCATGGGTGCTCTATTGGATTGAGATCTGCTCACCATGGAGGACATTTAAGTACATTGAACTTGTTGCCATGTTACGAGTAAGATATCTCCACTGGATATGTTGTCTTTTTGGGACCATTTACTATAAACCCTAGAGATGGCTGCGTATGAAAACCCCAGTAAATCCACAGTTTCTGAGTTGTTTTACTTTCTCTGCAGTCACTGGTGTAAGCCATATAACTTAATACACCAATGTTGCCACCTTATCTACAATACAATAGCAAAGACAGCAGAAGAAAATATAACAGACGTTTTGAACAGAGCACAGTTCCTTTAGCATGGAATTCAGTTACATTGATTATATTGCCTGGAGTTCATAGTCACCTGATATTTTAATATGTTGCATGTTGTGCTTTCAGATGAAATATAATTGTTTAAGGGGAAAACGATACTGAGTGTTCCTTATGATCTTAAGTATAAAATCCCACTGCTACAGTTTTAGCCCCAATGTATGGCCATCTACCATAGAAACAATATGAAATGCCTACTTGCTCTACATATCCCATAAATCTTTCATGCTGGGGTTAGAGAGGTTTCTTGCCAGCAGTGGTGTTTAAATACTCAGTTATAAACAATGTTCATATAGTGTTTGATATTATTTCTGTGTAAACCCACCCCTGCAAGCCTGACCGGGATGAGCAGGGGGGAAGAAAACAGGGGACACAATATATCATGCTTTAGAGCCTGAACAAGTCAACACAGCAAACACACTGCTCATGAACTCAAACCTGGGGCCGAGGGATGGGTTTCTGTGATGCAGATGGAAAAAAGTAATTGCACGGTGATAAGCATAAATCAATAAAAGTATAGTACTAGCATGAATCATTAAGCACTGATGATAAGCATGAATCAATAAGACCATTTTTTTACTTAATAAGTATATACAAGTAGAAACAAGTATTAAGCACAGATGAAAAATACTGATGCACACAGGTTATCGTTAAATAAAGTAGTAACTGTAATGAATTATTTACCCCATTTAAATAATAGTCATTTAACATACAGTATAGTACACAGCTAGATGTTGGGACCTGCTGAGCTTTGCTGCCTTTTACACCTCACAGTATATAACTATCCAGATTAGTTAGATATCCAGAGATTAGTTAGCAAAATATATCATTACTTTTAAATGATCTACAACCCCATTGACTTTTTATTTAATTTCATTCTGTATGAACCCAAGATATGGCATGTTTGGTCAAGTTCATTTCAGTTATCAATAAACATGCATTCCTGCATATAAGGCATATAATTCCAAGCAGGTATTTGGTACAAAGCCGTTCTATTCATGAAAGGTTGCTGTTTGTCAACAAATGCGTGCATAATATCATAAAACAATTCAAAAAATTTGGAGGAATTTCAGTACGTGAAAGGCAAGGGTGCAAACCTAAACTGAACACCAGTGATCTTTGATCCCTCAGACTGCACTGCACCAATAACTGCCATTCATCAATAACTGATATAATCTCATGGGCAAGGGATTACTTAAGCAAATGGTTGTCGAGCACTACAGTATATAGAATTACATTCACAAATAAATTCACTTAAATCTGAGTGTATGAGTACTGGACTGACCTGCCTGCAGTCCTGTAGGAACAGATGTATAGGCCTATTAACAAATGAAATTAAGTTGGCCAGACAAAGCATGAAATATCTTTGGTTTGTACTGTCTGCAATGAAATAAACGTCAAAGCAAATACAGTCTATTCCGGTTAATGGGACCACATCGGGACGTGATGGTTTTGGTCCTAATAACCGGCTGGTCCGATTAAACGAACATGC
>JAUZSU010037921.1:0-10200 GCA_034780255.1 Parotocinclus maculicauda
AAGATAAGATAAGATAAGATAGTCCTTTATTAGTCCCACAGTGGGGAAATTCACGGTGTTACAGCAGCAAGGGATAGCAAGGCACGCAGTACAATATAGAAACATATACCATATAGAAACATTTTTGTTCTACAATTACAGACTGCATTTCCCTTACAGAACCACCACAGGTCAGGTACTATGGATCATTCTCAGTGACTTGGTGATGGTGATGTTAATTGCTCTGATACCAGTGGATCAGATACAGCAGTGCTGCTGGAGTTTGTAAACACATCAGTGTCAATACTGGACTGAAAATACAGAACCTAATAAAAATGTCCAGTCACCTGCATCCAGTGAGCACTGATGAAGGAATAGAGGATGACTAACACAAACTTTGCAGCAACAGATGAGCTTCTGCCTCTGAGCAACAAGATAGGCATCTCTAATACAAAAGACAATGAGTAAGCACAGTGCTGGAAAAACTCCAGCAGCACTGCTGCGTCAGATCCACTCATACCAGCCAAAACTAGCCTCTAACACACCACCACGAACATCACTGTTCTGCTGCCTGATCTGTAGGGGGTCTGGATCAGTAAATGAAACTAACAGATTATGTACAGAAACAGACAAGTCTGTAATTTTTGAAGCAGAATAACTAAAATGGACAAAGATTGTAGGAACAAGTTGTACATTATAAAGTGGCTGGTGAGTGAATGGGCAAGCCACACAATGCAGGCCAGAGATGCCATCATACTAAAAGGAGGGAAATGCAGTTAAAGCATTAGGGAAAATCTCTTTTATTTTTTTCCTTGATGCACATCTATGTCCTTATCTTTATTTTTGCATACTAAATCTGCATTCATCCTCCTCTCAGTACAGATGTTTTCTTTTATACAGGTATCTGCTCTCTGGCTATTTCTCTTTCTTGACTTTGTCTCTATGTATGAATTAGATCTAAATGCTAAAGACAAACTGAAGTTTCATGAGTCTAAACCAGAAGCGCAATTATTGTGTATGGGTCCAAAAATGTACTGGAGATAAGAGCATGAAGAGAGCGCAGAAGGTCACTCAGCTACAGCTCTGACATTAACAGTGCATGATAAAGACACCTAAGGCTGTACTCTAGAAAAGAAATAAAAGTGCACTTTAAAAGGGCCACCTTTAGCGCATGTGTAAGTGTAACAAGCCAACACAGAGAGACTCATGATGAGGTTATTTGTGCATGAGTTTATGTGTGGTTCTCGAGGGCATTGGGCATGTCTTGCAAGTGAACTGTGGAGATGTGCGCGCACACACACACACACACACACACACACACACACACACACACACACACACACACACACACACACACACACACACACACAAAAAGAGAGACAAACATGATGAAGAATGGCATGAATCATTTTAATGGGGCAGTCCTTCCAGACTTTATGGAGCTGTATGTAAATTATGCAGTATGATTAAAATCTTTGATTGTAATAGATTTTAATTAACTACTCCATTATGTGCGCAAGTGTTTACTACTCTGTATCTTAAGCTTGTTATTGACTGGCAGGACTGGAGGTCTGGGACTAATGAAAATATTGCTGTTTAAAATTGTAACTAGCTAACAATGAAAATACAGGTAAGCACCGTTTATTGTCCGTCCGATCAACGTCCGTTCACTTTATCTTTCAAAGTTTTTTTATTTCAAATGTTGTGGCCATAAACAGCTGGTCACATTTTTAAAAAGGGTATATGTAATACGTATCTGCCATAAATATTATTTGCCATGATATTAGGTATTATTTATATTATTAAAATGTTATTTATTTTCCTAAAAATCGATTTAGTTTGCATTATCTGCTTAGACAAGTAGGAATTTCGGTGTGGTCTGTGTTGCACACTTTTAGGTGTCTTGCCATTTTCTCTGCCTAAAAGAAAAATTGAAAAGTTTGTACCCCGCCTAAGGTTTGATGTGTTTAAACTGTGATATTACATTTTCTTTAAAATAAGCGTTTCCCCAAGAGAACTCATTCCCTTTTATTTGTGTGCAGTCAGCAAGATATGTTTAGTTATGTGTCTTTTCCATTACGCACATTTGTTTTTTGGTTCTACAGTGTTTGTGGTTCTTAATGTGTGCTTGTTCATACATGTCATGTATTTGAAGTGTATTTAAAAGATAATGTATCACAGAGTAAGCTTTAAATATCACTGCTGTGTACATGGTAGCATTCCACTTGTATTTTCAGTGGTAACTCTGAGGCATTTCTATATCGGTATTTTGCGAAAATCCCCTTTATATTTACATTACAGCTACATAAAAAGACTATTTGACGACATTCGGTCAACATTCTGATTCACAGAATGTAATTTGGTTGTTAAACGGTGCATAACTGTTAATTTCTTTGTTTTTATTTTTATTTTAATTGCTATCTCACTTAATATTATTTTTGATTATTTGCTATAAGTCTTAATCTATTGTCTAAAATCGACTTATTTTTATCTCAACACTATTATTTTCTCTGTGTATTATTAGTTTTTAATAACCAGAATGATTTAGCATACTGATAATTACCACAAACAATAATTTTATCCCATTTTCATGTAACTTGAAGGAGCGGTGTAGTCAAAACTACCTCATAATAATAAAACAGGCAGCTGTTGTGGAAGTAAATACCTGCCCCAAGTACTTTTTTTATTGGTAGAGTTTGTGATAATTGCTCATACTATGGATAAACATTAGGTCTATGTTTTTCCTTGAAGGATGCAAGGAATACACACTGCAAACACATACCAGTCCTTATGAGGAAGCACTTGACTACAGGAAATGCCTAGTTTTCATGATGACAGGAACAAGAGAATGCATGAACAATTACTGTAGGAGACACGGTTCAGTGACGGACCCCTGAGGGGCACTGGCATGAAAATGAGTGTTAGCCTGCACGTGCAAAGTACTCACATGTCACTGGCAATGGATGAGTTGCGGGACATAGACTTGGGTGACAGGTCATAGTCGCTGTCCGAGCGGTAGAGGAAGGACTCCCTCCTCTGGCTGTGCACAAAGTTGGCCTGGAGGATGAGGCCTGAGCCTGGACTTGTCATAGGATCCAGGGGACTTCTTGCTGAAGACGTGCCATTGTCAACGTCAAAGCTGTATAATGGAAAAAAGGGAGAAGAAATTAGAGAAAGAATAGACAAAATATTATCTTCAGAAGTGGCATGACATCAAGAAAGTGCAACCAGAGAAGCCAGACCTTCCTAACTTTCTACACCAGATCTTCATGCACGTAGACACCCTGCTGCCTTTTAACTCTTATCCAAACTATTTGGCCAAAATTACACAGATAACTATAATTTATTATTTGGGTGATCATAGTCTCACACATGAAGCATATAGACATTAAATGTCCATAGACAACCAGGTGAACTAGAATAAGCTGTACTGAACACTTCAGTCTCTCTTATAGGTTTCTACCTCCCCTGCAAGTCAGTTCATGAAACATTAAATGTCTATTGTACTGTGCAGAAGTCTTAGGCCACCATTAGATTTGTTGTTTTAGCAATGGCATAAAAATCATAGCAATACTGCTGACGACTGAACCTCAAAATTTCAACATGTGATTCATCACTCCATAATACTTTTTGCCACTGATCTTTACTCCAGTCCTTGTGAGCTTCAGAATATCCTGCTTTTTCACCCTGTTCTGCTTGTAAAAAAGTAGTTTTGTGGCTGCTATCCATCGAAAAAGACCATTCTTGATCAAGCTTGTACTTGTAGTGACTGAGAAATAATAAAAACCTGTCATTATACCATTGCTTAAACTATATTATATATAATCTAGTGGTGGTCTTAGACTATTGCACAGTACTACTTCGATACAATAAACTTCGATATGGAACTTTGTTGACTTGCACAGAGCCCAGACCTCAACTGTTTTGAACATGTTGATCTGAATTGGAATTCCAAGACTGAGCCAGGTCTTATCTTTCATCGTCAGTGCAAAGTCTTCTCAGATGTGCAAAGATTGCTGTGTTAGCAAAAGGGGGACAAACACCATATTCATATCTGTGTTTTTGAATTTAATATTTGTGTATTAATAAGATTTTGGATGTATACTGTATGTCTGTAAAGACAGGTAAAATGTTAGGAATAGAAAAACACAACTCTCATTTTTATTTCCATGTAGCCATTTCACAGACACGGTAATTAACAGCAAACAATCTATTCAATTGTGGATTATGAGCCTTGCTCAAGGGCCCAACAGTGGTAGCTTGGCAGTACTCTTATTGAACCCTGGACCTTCTGGTTCCCAGTCCAGCAATTTAAACGTTGTAAAATCACTGCCCCTTAGCCCAACCTAAAGAGCTGATTCAAAATCTTCTGTATATCCAAACAGGTTTGCAGTGAAATTTACAACACACCTCACCAGCCTGAATACAGAAAAAAGTTCACAAATTATTCTGAACTGTCTTATGCTGAGCTGCAAATATAATATCTGTAAATGTCCCTCATAGGAACATCTTGCTTCCATCCTTGATGACATCCAGCCTCGGCATGAAACAGTCAAGCATTTCCACAGTCTTTTAAACCACTTATTAAACCTGTCTGTGGACATTTTCCAGAAGAACATGTAGAGCCAAGAAAGATGGGCAGGGTTCTCTGGATAAAGTTCTCAGACATTGACAAATTCTTATCTCTTAATTTAAAAAACTTGTGCACAGACTCCTTACCTAAAAAGGCTATGGGCTCTCATAGCTCCCAAATATTGGGAGATACATTGCTTTATCTTTAAGTTCTGGATGGAGAGCAGGAGATAAAATGGTAAACAATGCTCTTTTTTAGTATGTTTTCAAGTAAAGATTGTTTCTAATTCCAGTTTTGTTGTTCCTGGCCTTAATCCTAATCCTAGTAATCCTTGTGGTCCTGGGGTGACCATGGCATTAGAAAGAGTGAAACACTGCCTTTTTGTACATTTACATGAGAACTGTGCATCATCAGTATACAAAGATTATCTTAAGGTCATTTTTGACCTGGCAGTTATTAATTCATGTACACAGGATTTTCCATTGACATGAATGACAAATATGGTCTACTCCCACTAAGCAACACTACACCTACCCCTAACCTTAACCTCAGAAACATAAAACAAGTCTTTTGGCACTTTGGGGTTTTCACATAAAAGTTGTAATTTTTGTAAAAAGTAAAGAAAGCATTTAAAGATGTGAAGATCCGAAAAAATTCTAGGTCTTCATATCATCGTAAAAACATTTAGTCCTCAAGCAAGACAGACACACACACACACACACAATCTGAATGGCATCTCCTCTCCATGACTCCACACACAACTCGAGTTCAGAGACAAAACAAAAACGATACAAACAAAATAAACAACATTTCAGACAAAATTAATATTTCTTGAAAGCACTGTTTCTATTGGGGAATGCAGTCATTGGCTATAGAGGTGCTGCTGGTGAAATTAACCCCTGTTCTCTTATTGCTGAGCAATGGGCCTAATAATGAGAGAAGACGTTTTTTTTTTAAGTCTATATCAGTATATTGCCAAAAATGTTATTGTTTCCTTTGAATAAAATGATTTCAGAACTCATCTCTGTACATTTCTGCTACTTTTTAGGTTAAAAGTGCTGTTGTTTCTTCATGCAAAGTAGATTTGGGAATTGAAATTTAATGACACTGCATTATTTTTGTGAAGGCAGGACAAGGGGAATGTACAAAATGTTAAGCCTACACAAAGGCTGCACATACTGTATCACTCTCATACCCACAAGCACATTAAAATAATCTTAATCAAATCTGAGCACCTTCAGACTAAGAATAGTGTTTGTAAAACCAGAATTGAATCTTACATTGTAATCGATTTTCATAACACTTAAGAAATTTCTAAAATTTCCTGGGCCGGGGTTTAGTCCTCCTGATTCTGACTTGTACATCCTTGCCTTAGACTAAGGGCAGAGCTACAGTTAAAGAGATTTATAGTGATCTAGGATTTGGGTTGCTGTCTTCTTGTCTCCTTAGTGTGATCACTCAGGTTTGGTAATCGCTGGGGTGGGCTGCTGTTGTCTCACGTTATTTCTCTTGGCTGTGTTAGCTTCTGGGTCTCCTCTTTCTAGCTATGCTGCTATAGTTAATGCTGCCGGAGTTTCATGGTGCACATGTTATCAATGATTGTTAATAGACCCTGTGATTAAAATCAATAAGTAATGACATTTTGTCTTTACTGTACCTGTTCCAGCCCTCCAAAGGACTTTCTGCTGAGGATCCTGGAAATATTTGCCAGTATGCATATGTTTTACACTATTTTAACTTTATTTAACTATTACTTTTTACTATTAATACAAATGTATCTATTTAAGTTAACATCTAGGCCACCCATGGAGGACGGGTCCCTTTTTGAGTCTGGGTATTCCCAAGGTTGCTTAAAGATAATGCTCCATTGTAAAAAAAACACTATATAAATAAACATGACTTGACTTGGAATAAAATCTGGACAGGTTTTACATATGCAGAAGAATTACTAAGAATGAGGTGGAGTTTCAAACAAGGCCTTCATGCTGTACCAACATGTACTGCATTCATTTTCATAACTCTGTACATAAAATTATTGCTTCCTTTTGAACCGGTAAAAACAGCCTGGATTTTAAATAAGTTCTTTGGTTGTTTTATTCTTAATAGTAGTCAGCTAAACCATGTTAGACTTTAAGTTCAGAATATGTGAATGAAAATGACAATGACTTTAAGGTCACTAAAGGGAACACTAGCTATGGGCTTTGAGGCATGGTCCTTTTTAGGTGCAGGATTTAGATGTCTTATAGGGCTGTATTAAGACTCTCCCTAGTGAGGGTTTAGGCACAAATGCCTCAGCTCTAGAATTACAAGCTGAATTACAAACCAATAGGTCAGCCAAAAACAAAGCCATTGGTCTTCATCCAACTTCCAGTTCAATGCTATGAGTCAATGCACATCTAGGATGGCACGAGTTTTAGTCATGTTATCCTAAAACCCCTTTAGTAATCCTTTTGTTCTGTATGCATATAACGTTGTGTGTTTTCCTCTACAAAATTATAAAAGCAAAAGTATTGGGACACACTTCTTCATCGTTGAATTCTGGTGTCCATTAAGCCTCATTGGATCTAGCCATGCAGTCTACCTTTACAGACATTTGTGAAACAATAGGTCATTCTAACGAGCTCTCTTGTAGTAGAGTTCAAGTGTAGTACTGTAGTGGGATGTCAGTGCTGCAACAAGTTAGTTCATAACATTGTTTTACTCCTAGATATTCCACCATCAACTGTGAGTGGTATTACCAAAAACTGGAAGCATTTAGGAACCACAGCAGCTCAGTCACAAAGTTGCAGACCAATTAAAGTTACAAAACAGGGTCACCGAGTGCTAAATGAATACAAGTCTCAAACTCTTATTTGCAGCTTAAAAAGAATCAAATGCATTTGAGTCTTACATCACAAAGAGCTGTAAAGCATGCCATCACTGGACTGATCATTAATCATGCTTCTGAATCTGGCAGTCATTGTAAGTTGAATTTACAGAGTCTGGGTTTGATGAGTAACAGTAGAATGTTACCTGTCAGACTTCACTGTGCCAACTATAAAGTTTATTGGAGGAGGAATGGCGTTGTTTTTCACTGGGTGGCCTGGGCCACTTAGTTCCAGTAAGGGGAAATTTTAAGGCTTCAGCATACCAAGACATTCCAGACAATGTTGTGCTTCCAACTTTGTGGGAATAGATTGGGGAAGCATTTTTGTGCACAAGTAAGATCAACAGAGGCAAGGTTATGTGAATTTAGTGTGAAATATCTTGGCTGGCACACACAAGATTGAGTGCGAGTCATCAGCGTTTGATTTTACTAATGCTTAATTTGATGAATTCCCAAAGACAGTCCATAAGCACGTAGAAAGCCTTTCCAGAAGAGTGAAAGTTTTTAGAGCTGGAATTCCTGTTAATGTTATAATGGAATGTTATTCGAGCTCCTGACGTATACTATGTAAATGTCAAAATACTTTTGTCCATATATAAATAATAAGCTCACATGAAGGATTTTATGCTGCCTTTTAACACTCAATAGTCCTTGCACAAGGTATGCACAAGCATGTGAACTCTTGATTTCACTGGGACCCCTGAGCCCTGCTCAGTGCCATTTGCCAAATTGTATTCGATTCATGCAGGTCAGCTACATAGACACGAGAAAAAAAGAAGTATGAGTCAAGCAGAAACGCATCATTTTTCAGTGTTTTTTTTTATTTTTAAGATGACCTGGCCAGTCAGTTGACCCACATACAACACTAAAGCAATTGTGGGAACTGAGCTAATAGGAAATATTTTGTATATCACTTGTATAGTTTAATGTTTTAGTCGAGTTTCAATCTCAGTCATATGCTCTCTGACTGCATCACTCTGACAGCAACACACACCTCCTTAATCAGACCGGAGAGACCCAAACTGCCTCTTCAGATGTCATACCCAGGCAGCAAACGTCACATGTGACCCACATCACAAGACGGCCATGATTTCCCTCTCAGGCATAGAGGGGTTTGCTAAGTTTGGAGAAACGACGTAGTGGAACAAGACCTGGACGTGTGGTTGACGCACTGCAGAGGCCTTAAGCTCCTTCGGGGACTTTGCTAATTGGACCGTTGGTGGTGTGGCTATCATACGAACAAAAAAGGTGCCAGAAATGCACAGAATACGAAAAACAGAGCCACAGGCGGCAGAGAAGAAAGCGTACCCTTGGCCCATTTCAGCAGGGGTCATCCCCAGATAGATGATCAGCGAGATCAGGCTCGCAGGGAGCCAAAACAGAACAAAATAGAAGAAAACCAGAGAGGTCGTGACGGCAGTGAGACATTCAGTCATGACGTCACATGCAAGTTTCCAGGTCAAGGCTAAGAACTGATAAACAGCGAGGAGTGAGGGGGCACTAAAGTCAGGAGCAGCATCTATTTTAGAATCTATTCTCCACTAATCAAGAATGTGTTCATGGTGCGACAAATCGCTTCTGAGCAGAACAGGCTTTACCTTAGTCTTACATGTAGAATGAATGCCATACTGAATGCTCTGTTATCACATCCTAAAAATAGCCACATGCCAAGTATACATTATAAAGCATTATAGGAACAAGAGGGAGTGGATAACATTAAGGCCAGTTTATTTTGAATGAGTTTGTTCACTGGTTTAATATCCAGTAGGTAACTAACGTAGACATTAAATATAAGATGTTTTTTTTTCTTACAGTTGTATGATACATTTGTAGTATACATTTTATGAAATTTTGACTTTACGAATGAAATATGATGAGCGTTGATAAATATACTGAGTTAAAGCTGTGGTTGTGACAATAATCGTTATTGTTTTTAATTTTAAATACATTATTCAATAAATTACATAAAGTATAAAACAAGTTTTATAATGATGATTTAGCCATGGTGTAGGTAAGTGTTAGGAAGTGTTTTAAACATGTTTAAGGCAGGATATAATATATAGAGTATATATTAAACTCCTTGGTTTACGATAAATTTAACTTACGATGGATTTTTCAGAACGTATCCCCATCGTAAACTGGGAGCTACCTGTACAAAATGCACTTTTTTGGCCAATATACAGTACATATACTATAGGCAAAGAGACAGACTTACAGTGGGTACGGTAAGTATTTAAACCCCTTCAAATTTATCACTTATTTATTGCAGCCATTTGCTGAAAGTTCATCTTGATAGAAAAAAACAGACATGTAGAATTTTTTGGCAAATTTATTAAATAAGAAAAACTGAAATATCACATGGTCATAAGTATTCAGACCCTTTGCTCAGTATTTAGTAGAAGCTCCATTTTGACAGGTCTAGGAAGAGCTCTGGTCGTCCCAAACTTGCTGCAGAATTTTTTTGTAACCTTGGCCAGATCTGTACCTTGCCACATTTCTCTCTCTGAGCTTCTTACGGCAGTTCCTTCGAACTCATGATTCTCATTTACATTGACCTGCACTGTGAGCTGTGAGATCTTATATAGACAGGTGTGTGCCTTTCCTAATCAAGTCCAATCAGTTCAATTGAACACAGCTGGACTCCAACGAAGGAGTAGAACCATCCCAAGAAGGATAAGAAGAAATGGACAGCTTGTGAGTTAAAAATGAGTGTCACAGCAAAGGGTCTGAATACTTATGACCATGTGATATTTCAGTTTTTCTTTTTTAATACATTTACAAA
>JAUZSU010037932.1:0-10200 GCA_034780255.1 Parotocinclus maculicauda
CACCAAAAGATCCTTAAAAGCTACACATCATGCCGAGATCCAAAGAAATTCAGGAACAATTGAGAAAGAAAGTCATTAAGATCTATCAGTCTGGAAAGGGTTATAAAGCCATTTCCAATGCTTTGGGAATCCAGCGATCCACAGTGAGAGCCATTATCCACAAATGGTGAAGACATGGAACAGTGGTGAACCTTCCCAGGAGCGGCCGGCCACCCAAATGTTTATATGAATTACAATGCTTAAAATGAATTTCACTGAGGTCATTGTCAAAACGTGTATATGTGTTGGGGGTATAGCTGTTCTATTCAAGGAGGGCACTGCAAAAACGTTTGAAAACAGCTTATTTAAAACATCTAAAATAACATGATTATTTTTGTTAAAAGGGGAAGTGGCACCCACCCACACTCGTGCACACCTGAGGCCTTGTGGCATGACTTTAACATTGAAGTTGTATTACAAAATATTAGGTCACTCAATTCCTAATGAAATCCACAGCTTCTTCTGTGCTAAAACAGCAACGCAGTCAAGACATGCTCAGTGTGATTTAAAAAAAACTATATCTTGTCTGTGGTGATTCTGTGATTGTATTGTGGAAGATTATTACAAATGATAGTAAGATCTTGAGTGGTAGATCTTGACATGTGATAAGTAGCTTTCCTGAGTCAGTGCTATCAGACACAACAGTCATTACTTGCTTTTAATGCCTTTCTTATTCAATTATGTCTGCCTATATTCATCTATAACATATGTATGGTAATAACTAGTATAATGTATAGTAAGATATTAAACATATAGTCGGAGGATTAAACAGTGGGGCAAAAAATATTTAGTCAGCCACTGATT
The DNA here is from genome assembly GCA_034780255.1 of Parotocinclus maculicauda. Lineage (NCBI taxonomy): Eukaryota > Metazoa > Chordata > Actinopteri > Siluriformes > Loricariidae > Parotocinclus > Parotocinclus maculicauda. The sequence continues at coordinate 844 of JAUZSU010037932.1, forward strand.
GTGCAAGTTTTTTTACTTAGAAAGATGAGAGAGGTCTGTAATTTTCATCATAGGTACACTATGAGAGACAAAATGAAAAAACATCCAGGAAATCACATTGTAGGATTTTTAAATAATTTATTTGTAAATTATGGTAGAAAATAAAGATTTGTTCACCCACAAACAAGCAAGATTTCTGCACTCACAAACCTGTAACTTATTCTTTAAGAAGCTCTTCTGTCCTTCACTCATTACCTGTATTAATGGCACCTGTTTGACCTCGTTATCTGTATAAAAGACACCTGTCCACAACCTCAAACAGTCAGACTCCAAACTCAACCATGGCCAAGAACAAAGAACTGTTCAAGGACATTAGGAAGAAAATTGTAGACCTGCACCAGGCCAGTGAATCTACAATAGGCAAGCAGGTTGGTGTGAATAAATCAACTGTGGGAGCAATTGTAACATAATGGAAGACATAGAAGACCATTGATAATTTTCCTTGATCTGGGTCTACATGCAAGATCTCATCCCGTGGGGTCAAAATGATCATGAGAACAGTGAGCAAAAATTCCAGAACTACATGGAGCGACTTGATGAATGACCTGCAGAAAGCTGGGACTAAAGTAACAAAGGCTACCATCAGTAACACACTACACCGAGAGGGACTCAAATCCTGCAGTGCCAGGCGTGTCCCCCTGCTTAAGTCAGTACATGTCCGGGCCCATCTATAGATTGCCAGAGAGCATATGGATGATTCAGAAGAGGATTGGGAGAATATCATGTGGTCATATGAAACCAAAACCAAACTTTTTGGTAAAAACTCATCTTGTCGTGTTGGGAGGAAGAAGAATGCTGAGTTGCATCTCAAGAACACCATACCTACCTGTGCATGGTGGTAGAAACATCATGCTTTGGTGCTTTTTTCTGCAAAGGAGACAGGAAAACTGATATGTGTTAAGGGAAGAATAAACATGGTCATGCATAGTGAGATTTTAAGCCAAAACCTTCCATCAGTGAGAGCATTGAAGATGGAACATGGCTGGGTCTTCCAGGATAACAGTGGTCCCAAACACACCGCCCGGGCAACAAAGAAGTGGCTCCGTAAAAAGCATTTCAAGGTCCTGCAGTGGCCTATCCAGTCTCCAGACCTCAACCCTATAGAAAATCTGTGGAGGGAGTTGAAAGTCTGTGTTGCCCAGCAACAGCCCCAAAACATCAATGCTCTGTTAGGGTTCCTACCTCCCCCGGTGCGTTCTGTCGTCCTCGCCGGTCGCCATTACAGAGCTATCGGTAGGACGGCTTAATATCCACTAACTTAATTATGCCCAGATCCCGAACAGCTGCTTTGCGTCCTATAAAGGTGTGGTGTTAGCGCTGTTCGGTGCCAGGTCATCATCATTCAGACGGGATTCCATCTCCGTTCGGTTCGCGTGTCTGACCATCGGCGCCCTCGCACCCTACCGCGTTCCCTAAAGTTAGTGGTAAAGTCCGGGGGCTTATTAGGGCCGAAGGACTGGTATGGGCGGGAAACCCCCGAGGTATTTAGTTCGTTAGGGGCACTTTGAGGGTCTTCCCGTTCCGTACCTGTGCGCTCCTCGCACGGTCAGAGCTTGTGCTCTTCGGTCGTTCGGCGCCTACCTAGCCTCACTTCAGCCGGGAGTTTTCTTCTGAATAGGACACTCCCGGTCTGACTTCTTCGTTTTCGAGCTCGCGCTCGCCCTCTGGCGCTCCGGCGCTCCTCGCGATTTAGTCTCGTTCGCGCTCCTCGCGTTTTGGAGTTTACTTTCGTGTTTTGGCGCTTTGCGCCTTTCGTGTGTCATTTACACGCGTGCCATAAGCACGCTCTGAGCACGCTCTGAGCACAGTAATCATACTTGAAATGTGGAGTTTCATCATATAAGTGCTTGGTGTGTGTATACATATGGTGGGGTTGCCTGTATAAGGATACAGATGAAGGAAGTAGTGCTGATGGCCAAGATGGTACCAATAGGGATGGACTTCTGAGCATCCTGAAGATCACCAGAGCGGTTAGAACCTGCCATGATGCCTGTAATATAGATGTAGATACACACAAAACCTTCAAGTTCCTGTCAGCACTAACATCTTTTGGTATGTCCAGTTTTCCGTAGTACTGAGGTTAAAGGACAAAAAATCTGATCCTTTTTCAGTACACCAAAGAGCAAAATATGTAAAGATTCCAATTATAAATTACACTCCTAATAAAATTTTCATAAGAAGGGAATAAGGTATAGTTACAACATGTAATTTACATAAATTCCAAGCGTTTTCATAAAATACTGTGTGATTCTGAACTAGTATAATTTACCAAATTATTAAAAAGTTTTTTTTATAAATGTTGAAGGAGATCAGTAGAGATCATAAGTAGAGATCATGATGTAACAAAGTCCTGCATTTTGTATTTTCATATCTCACAGTTATGTTCTTGACAGTGTCAAAACTCTTTTCAATTATTATTTTACTGCAAATATATTACCTAAAACATCAGCAGCTATCACATTATTCCTAAGACACAATTCTTATTACTATTCATACCACTGTGCAGAAATACAGTGATTATGCTGTAAAACCAAATATTTCTGAAACTGTTGATCAGTCCTGCATACTGGCTTGAAGGAATTTCAGCTTATTCCTCTCCACATTTACATTTACATCATTTAGACAACCGTACGTCATATTCCCCACAGAACAGCTTCACCTCTGGGATTTTGATTGATTTCCTCACATTGCTTCAGGGCCTTATAATCTATTGGAATACGATGAGTACTTGGCCATTCCAAAACATTAATTTTGTTTTTGTTTAACCAATCTTTAGTAAAACATATTGTTAGCTGAGGACTTTTAATTGCTACATGATTCTCTTGAAATTCAGTTCATAGACATGTGTTCTGACAGTTTCCTTTGGAATTTGCTTGTATAATTAAAAATCTTTAGCAAGCAATGTTCCTTTCAGAGAGCAGTATCTTTCTCCTTGTAACCCTGTCATGCACATCAGTGTTTTTCATTGTTCTCCCTAATGGAGTCATGGACATTAAAATTACCCAGGTTGAGAGAAGTATTTAGTTGCCTAAAAGTTCCCCTAGGTTCCTATGTGATCTTGCAGACTATCAGATGCCATGTTCTTGGAGTAATCAATATTGCTCAACAATGGTCCTGAATTTCCTTCATTTGTACACAATCTGTCTGAATGTGGATTGGTGGAGTCCAGTTCTTTGGAGATAGTTTTGTAATGTTGATGAGCATCTGAGCTTCTGAGGTCCCCAGACAGCTTCCACAGACATGCATTGTGAAGATCATTGTGCATTGTGACTTGAGAGAACAGCTGACGATGGCTATATTTATCCAGAAATATAGAAATGTTTATATTTCTGAGGTAGTTTGACAAACCGTATACTAAAATTCATGATTGCTTATTTGCACATAACCTGTGCACACTATGCACTTATAAAATCTCTAGACTACTTAAACACCTAATATAATGTAAATGAAATGAGACACAAGGTGAACAATACTCAAACTACAACCGCTGATATAGAGGGCCAAGAGGGCCAACTGTATCAATTGTATGCATTTGTACTGTAGTACTCTACATTCGGATATATGAGTAGGCTCAGTGACTGTTAATCAATGATTGTTGGACAGTGTTACAGTGTGACATATTGAAAGGAAAGATCATTGAATCAAAAAAACATTGCGGTTGCAAACTTTAGCATCAAACTACGAGAAATCCAGAACCACACAATTGAAGACTAAAATATTCAATACAAATCACCAGGCAGGCCACACATCTATATTGGACTGTATATTAGTGTATGTGAATCTGGATGAAAGAGGTCTACAGGGTGCCATTTGAGCAGCACTATCAGTAAGTGTTTTTACATGCAATAATCTGATAACTCACAAAATCAGATTTTGCCTTTAACTCTGACCAATGAGTTTATATGCACTTGGGACAGATAATGGGAGACTGGCTTTACATGACTCAATACATCCCATGGCAATAAGTGGATTTCTACTTTGCAAACAGCCAATAATCTCACAGGAATATGTAATGTAAGCAACAAAATTCTGAATTTTCTCAAGTATATACTGTTTCACAGTTTCTCCAAATAAGTTTGGTAGCTATTTCGTGGGTGCTCCCAGATCTTGTGAGAGGTACAAGCACCAGTTTGTTTCTTTTGCAAACAAGTCCAAATGAAGGGAAGAATAATCCTGAAAACATATTGAAATCAGAGATATACATGGCCTGAGAAATCCAACTAATGAACTTTATCTTTCATAATCTGATTATTTCTTAATTATTTATTTATCTGATTTCTAGACCAGAGTGTGCTGTTTACATGGCCATTTAAATAATCAGATAACTGCAGAAATATGTATATGGCCAGATTACTAAGGGAATGTAAATACACTCATTAAGTACTATACGGTTAATTATATATTAACAATGTATAGACACATTACACATTACTTAAACAATACACAAAAATAGTAGGTATGAAAAACTAGGGAAAACAGTAATGAATAATAAAGGCAAAATAAATCATAGTAATATGGAGCAGCACACATAAAATACATCTCAGCTACAAAACACTTATAACAGGATTTACAACAGGAGATGACTCCAGTTCACTTCAGTTCTGTTATGAGAAGGAGGTTGGGGTAATTAATCATGTAGGAGTGCTGTCTTTTTTGTGTAGTGTCTGTCTACCGTATGTCCTCAAGACATTTCACTTGCAATTGTGACTAATTCTGAAACACTGAAACTCATTTAATGTGTTTGTGCAGTCTGTCAGTGTGATAGGACTGACCTGTAACAGAGGGGAAGTAGATCCCGACCAGTAGTGTGAAGAAGGTGGTGATGTCAGCCAACACATATTGTTTAGTGTTAGTCGGCAAACTTTCTGGCTCTTCCTCAGATGAAATGCCCAGCTTTTCCACATAATCACCCTTTTCCATGTAATTTCCAAACAAGTTTTCTGTAAGAGTGAAAAAACCCCAAAAGGGCTGATAAAACACAGTGAACATAAGAGGAAACAGGGTGATGCGAGCAACACAGTCAGATAAAACATAGAGTGAAGAAATTTAAACATTTTGAACTGGCAATGGGATCTATCTATTTGGCTAGCTTAAAAGCACATATCTAAGTAATTTTGCCCAAAAATAAGTGCATTTAAGACTCATTCTGTTTTGTGAAATATACCTTTCAAAATGCCACTGGTAATTCCAGGAATGCCCTGGATCTCTGTCACATTGTTATTTTCAAAGTAGCTGTTGCATGTGGCGTTGAGGAACTCTGAGTCACAGAAGAGACTCCAGAGTTTGGTAGTGACTGTGACATTGTCTTTCTCAATCACCTTGGCACACACATCAAAGCCCTTCCACACCAGAGTCCGGTTCCCCAGCACACACACTCTGAATGAGATTCACACAGGAGAGATTTTTAAACTATAATGAATCAGTATAGCCAATACATCACATTAGTTTCCATAGTACAGACTGGGAATGGTACAGGAATTGACTGTTAAGATAGTGGTTTAAAGAATTCAAAGTTGTCTAAAAGCTAAAAGGAATGTTGTATTTAAAAATGGCATTCTATAGCCTGTCGTTTTCTTTACTGCTATTACATTTAAAATGGTGAAGCCTTTGTACTTACGGAAACACAGGTGGCTCGAAGGCAGTCTTGATGACTCCAGCATAGACAGCCAGGATGGAACAAATAACACAGGCCAGGAAGACCAGAGCCAGCTTATTAACATACTTCACACCCACAAACACCACAATTGCCATAAAGGTCAGCACTATGGAACCATACACTCGCATGTTATTCAACATGGCTGCCTCTGCTTCTGGGCCTTCCAAACCCTCCATTTTAAAGAAGGCTGCCTGTGGCGCTATATAGACCTGAGGGAGAGGGGGAGAGAAAGAAAACAGAGAATTAATGTCCAGAGACCATAGGTATTTTACCTTCTACAACAATGATATATCAAAACTAACCTAATACAGTATAATGTGGCAATCAAGCAAAATGTTTGAGAGGTTTTGCACAGTTTTTGCCATTGGTACTAACTAAGCATAGAATTAAATCCATATCCTTATGGCACAGTAGCCTTTCCAAAATACTTTTAATATAACTGGTTGGTAGAAGACAATACTTCATGGATTGTAAAGATTTATGGTAATGATCCCTGAAAATTACACAGCTGATTAACCTCATTTATGTATAAAGTGCAGGAATTATGATGGAGAGGGATTAGTGGAAAATGATTATGGTTTTATGATATAATAAGTGCCCACACATGGGCATGTCTGGACAGCTAGTTGCCATGGAGACCTATTCATGATATCGTTTCTCCAGGGTAACAATTCAAGTGTAATCTCAAAGTGGTTCTCCATTTTTTAAAAACAGCATTCTTTGTATCTCCTCCCCAGCAGGATACAAATCAGGCTGCCACAGGCCCCATTTCCTGCTATTACACCACCAAATTAACTTAGCAGCTGGATAAACACCAGTGGATTTTGAATGTGTGTGTTATGTGTATGAGTGTGTGTGTAATAGGGATTCAAACAATTAATAATTCAGAAAAGAGCAAGGGGACAATTGATTTTAAATAACAAGAAAAATAATAGTCAAAAAATTTAAAATAAAATGAGCACAGTCTGGCCATAGAACAGAACAGCACCGTACCAATAAGATCTCAATACAGCCCAGGATGTACATGGCTCCCGCAAAGGTGGTTCCCAGGTAGAAACAGATCCCCACAGCGCCACCGAACTCAGGGCCAAGGGAACGGGAGATCATGTATTAGGAGCCTCCAGCTTTTGGAATAAACGCACGCAAACACACACACACACACACACACACACACAAATTAGCTGCTTTGGGACATCTGATTTTGTGGGATATACAGGATGTTTAGAATGAGTAAAAAGTTTACTTACATATTGACAAATAACAACCTGCTAATGATTGACAGTGAGAGGCCCCAGAAATCAACATTTACCTGTGCTCGACTGTAGTCAGGTGGTGATATTAGTACAATGTTTGATTTGTTCATTAAAATAAGGTTCAGTTATATGATAATAGATAAAATACGACTTTTGTAAAAGTGTTCTCTGGATATTTTCAATTGTTCTTATCACCAGTGCTAATCACAACAATCAGGGCATATTAAGCTGTCAGTGCTAATGTATGTGCAGAAAAGATGCTGTCTCTTACCTGGTACTACTCCATTGGTTGCAATGGCACTCATTGAGATTGCAGTCAACATGGTCTGTGGCAAAAAAGTTGGAGCACATAAATAAAAAAAAAAACAGAGCTGATGTATACCCATATAGAATTTACATGAAAACTTATAACATACAGCTTTATTCATATAAAATATATTCTTGTAGTGTTGCATTTTTCAGCTTTGTCCAGCCTCAAAACAGAGCATGAAAAATAGGAAGTACATTATAGTGACGGACATATACATGGTATACACTGATAAGTTAAAATATTACCCACCCACAAATTTGATAATGTTTTACCTCATCATAAAGTCACATGTCAAAGTCTGGTATACATTATAAATTAGGTAAGAAGTCTGCACCCATTGCTGATGTGCTGGAAGTGGGAGAGGCCAATACTAAGTAGCCCCAGATGTTGAGCGACAAATGTTACTCAAATAAAAGCTATATTGCGTATATCTCCTTAAAAAGGTTATGTACTAAGTAATATATAAAATAATACCCTATAATGTCTTGATGTTAATGTGCTTATGTAATATGCCACTGTACTGTAATAAGCAAAGCCATAAGGGGTTGTGTCTAAAATGGTTAACTACTTTTTTAATTTCTGTTCCTTAGACTAGTGAATTATTGATGATACAGATTTTTGTATGTAGTGAATAGTGAATATGAGACCATTTTAAAGCACCCTTGTCATCCATGTTCAAATTCAAAACAAAGTGCATTTGTACAAAGTTGGACTCAAACTAGTGGTAAATTTACACTGTCTATGAATAGATCAAGAGCAAAGTCTCACACAAGCCAAGTTTATATGCACATGCATCATGTCGGGCTCACTTGACTATTTTCTCCTAAGTGCTCCTTACCATTAGTATGTTAACCCACAGTATACACTTGCTTACATAAGCATAAAAAAACAGCAAAGGAATTGTGTTTAGTTACTGTGCTTATTTTTCTTTGAAAAGAAAATATAAAATAAAACCATAACTGTTAATCCTGAACAAAGTAGACATTAATTCTGTATTAAATAGCGATTTCCTAATATGCACAGAACATTATAGATTCTCATTTGATATGCATATTGAGCTGATTGGTTTCAGATGATGCAAACAGAGGCTGCCTGCCTTTAACAAATAGACGTACATGGCACACATGTTCATACAAGGCTGTGTACACAGGAAGATATGATGCTGGTTAGCATTTAGCCCTATTAATTTAATGTGCTCATGCACAGTTTCTAAAACAATGACTCACAAATGTCACGTCTCTCTGTGCAAACACCACTGATTTGCTCATGGCATGATGAAGACTTTGTGTACTAGCCACCTCTACAACTTAACGAAGTTGCAGTTGCAGTTATTTTATTTAATTTGAGATTAAATTTAGTTGAGCTAAATGGACATATGGAGCAATGTTAGTAGCATAATGGATGTGAGGTGCACTGATTCCTTACTTTGCCAGCCACCAGCTTCTCACAGTGACTTAATGCTAATTTTACATGCTCAATAATAAGTTCCCCATATGAACAAAGTCACCTTGTGTCTTTAAAAGTCACAGTTAGAAGAAAGTAGCTGAATTAGCAAATGTATTGAAGTGTATGGTCATATGGGTCTACCAGCAGTGACAGAAATCTAAGTCTACGGTCACAGATCACAACCAAATTCTGAAAGAACTCTCTGCAGGAAACTGCATACTATGAGAATATGGAGCAGAGGTTTTTGCTCACTTCTACTCACAAAGTTGCCCTGTTACTGTTCATGACTGGAGACATATTAACTGATCAGATGAATCTTGTTCCTGTATGTGGAAGATTCTAGGTGTCGTGTTTATCAACAACCTAAGGAAATCTTCACGGAAATCTTCTACATTGATTTTTGGGCAATTTTTAAATACAGTCTACTCCGGTTAATAGGACCAGGCGCTTATTCGGACCAAATCCTAAAGTACCCAATCAAATCCTATTAAATACGTGTAATGTTATTTGCTTACTTGGACCAAAATTCTGCTTAATAGGACCAAGGAACGTGTACAGTATGTAATATCCGTGAAGAAACTCTTCGTCTCTGGCATAATTACCTGAAAACTCCCGAGTTTCTCCCCAGCCCTCTACTGCCACCTACAGGTCTT
>JAUZSU010037943.1:0-21737 GCA_034780255.1 Parotocinclus maculicauda
TATAAAAAAAACCAAATGAACCCAACCACCAGAGGCACCAGGGGAGCCTCATTCACAATAATTCATAAAAGGGTGGGGCTCCCGTTTGGTTGGAATGAAACCTTGCAGCCACATTACAGGTGTTTCCTCATCTGTAAGTTTGTTATCAACATATAACATAAAATACAACATGCATTTTAAGACTAACATTAAATCATTTAGTTGATATATGTAAGGGGTCACCACAGTGGCTAGAGTAGTATACTTGGCACAGGTAACCGTGCTTGGGATACACACCGAGGCAGCCTTCATTTGACAAGCCCTACACAATACTGAACCCCAGGATCCCCAGGATCTCTGACACTGCCGTTTCTAGCAGCTGGTCCTACCCACTTAATCGCCGGAACTGCTAAATCATGTAGTTGATGAATAACTGAACAATTCACTAAAAAAATCACAAACAACATTATTATACTCAGACACATATGATTGTGCTCTGTAAATTTTAGGAAATCAAAATACAAAACAATGGTTATCTAGATTAATGAGATTGAGTATGTATTTTCAGTTTGTTTAACTCCCTGTGGCCCATAGTTGGTGCACTGATCATGCTATGCAATGTCTTTTTTCATATGTAGAGACTGAAAATGTAAAATATCAATGAACCTAAAGCTGGCTGAACCTATGCCTATTCATAGACCTTCATGTTTTTCAAGAACACATTCATATATAACTGTTTATTCATTCTTGACTGGAAACACTGTTTATACTGCATTTACTGGTTCATTAAGACTGTGCTCTGTTAAGTATACACTAGAACTACATCATATTTTATTTTTGTTTTTATAACATTACTTTTTTGTTCAACTGGATTTACTGCAAGGAGATTGCAATTTTGTATTTTCTTATACAACATGCTTTACAAATGTGTATAACTAATACACTTGTGTTTACTCGATAAACATTATAGCCTGCATTTATGGTTACTATGTATAATGTCTATATTAATTTAATTTAGTTTATTATTGTTTAAATGTGTTACATTGCCTTGGTCAAGCTTACGGACATTTTTTTAACTGCAATGAAAAAAGTTAACCTTGTGTTAAATTCAATTACAAACTATATGGCTTATGAGATTTTCTAAACCTGTTTAAGGAATGTTGTAACCCAGTTATTTTCAACTGACATCCTGTCACATTCAAAATAGCAGCCCAGGTGTTGATATGCTAAATTTGAAATTTTTTTTCCTATACTATGCTACAATAGTGTTTTTCTAAGTTTCTGGACCTTAACTGAGATGTTAATGGTTGAAATATGCAAACGTTTTAGATATGTTAGTTCTTTGTTGAGACAAAAGCCAATGTGGAATGTGTAATTTTCCTCAAGACTGATGTTAGCAAGACTTTCTTATAATAGGGTAAAGAACCACTACTGCGTTTAACCAATCACATATGATACGTATGTAATTAATGGGGCACTGGGTGCACACTATGGGGCTACTTTTATAGACTCGGAGTGCATATTGTGGAAATTTTGGCACATTAAATTGCCTCACTGCGAGTGAACAAATCTTAATATTAGTTCTAAAATAAAAAGAAGATTTTAATTATGTTGTTATTTTCATACCTTATTTATTTGACTGTACACCTGGTTGAATCACTTCACCACTCTGTTTGTCTGTCTGAATTAGGTAATTGCCCGGAGTCATAGTGTTGACCTTTTTGATGGTGGTGTTATTCACAGTGTTTAATGTGACATTAGCCTGCTGTAAACTGCGAGTAATGGGACCTCCTGCCCTTTCTCTCATTCTCAGAGGGAACTGTTGCCCTGCGCTGGGCTTTAAAACCACCTCGATCTGCTTTATTTCTCTCTTCATGCCCTGAGCTCTGTTGTTAGGCTGGTGAGATTTTCTTAATGTTACAGGAGGCTTATTTGATGCCAGCGGTGACTGGATAGCTTCCACTAAAATGAGTTTACTTTTTTTACTGATGTGAACTCCTGAGCTGGACAATAGGTCAGATCTTTTAGATCTAAAATTATGCACAGTAATTTTCCCTTTGCCTGCATGACCTTTAACTGGGAGACTGACATTGGCTGAGCCAGATTCACTGGTCTGTGCTTTTGTTTTCTGTCCATGGTTTAGCCTTTGGGATTTTATTATTACGTCTTCTACGCGCGTCCGGATGCGCCCGTTGTTTTCCTGTGCTGGTGTCATGCTGCTTTTTCTTCTTTTCAGCTTTCTGCAGATTGGCCTCAAGGGGCAGCTGATTGCCACGTGTTTCTTTAGGCTGGCAGGGTACGTGAACTCCCTGCTACAGTGAGGGCAGACATAAACCCCCAGCTCATCCTGTGAACCTTTTCTTCCCACAGGCCTGCCTCTCTGCAGCCACAGGGATTTCTTTTTACTGTGAGTGCTCAGCTTCACCTTAGCTTCTGTCTCGTGGCTGTTGAGCTTTTTGAACTGGCCAAGCCTTTGAGAGATATCCTGTCGTAAGTTGACTCCCTTGGCGGGTAACAGAACTCCGTTTTGTACTTTTGCAAACTGCTTGAGTGGAATGGGGTTCTTTTTTGGAGTGTAACGCTTTTTGTCACTAGCATTGGCACAGGCTAATATGTGCTTGTGCAGTTCAGGCATGTTATCGAAGCCCTTGCCACACTTGGTGCAGCGAATTGTGGTGCTGAAGGTTTGTGGAATATTATGAGTGGAGAAATTAGTAGCTGTGGTGGTGGTTGTTGTTCCGGCTGGAGTTCGGTTGTGGTATGGAAATGGAGGTGGCTTATAGCTTGGGTAGTGCTGGTTTATACCAAGCCGCACATCTGAATCTTTTGTTTTGACACCTTCAGATGCCATGATCTTGATGGTGGTGTATAACTCTTCATTAGAGTTCTTGAAGTCACTTTCTTCTTCTGCTTTTGGTTCAGATTTGCAGGACTGCAGAGTTGTGTCTATTGTATAGGGTGCTAGAGTCACAGAGTCAGTCTTTGTCGGACCATTATGATTTTCGGGTCTTAACTTGCCATTTTCTACCTCTGTGTGTGAACACTCCTGACCAGGATGGAGATCTTTATGATGTTGCTCTAGGTTGCAAAGAAAAGCAAACTCTTTGGAACATATTCTGCAGACATATATTTTACCAATTCCATGGAAACTGGATCTGTGCTCTAATAAACCAGAGTCACTCTCAAACAACTGCACACAAAACTCACACTTATATGGCCAGGCGTCTGAATGTTCACCAATGTGCTGACTCAAACCCTTCATGGACTGGAAGGTCTCATCACAAGCATTACACATAAAGTGTTTGCAAAGAGGAGGCAGAGATGATTCTTGTTTGCTTACAGGAGAATGAGAGATGTCCACAGTCTCCATCTTAGGGTTTGCTGGCCAGACTGAATCATCTGTAGGCTCCATCTTAGATTCATTAATTTCTGGTAGCTCTGTAGCATGAGATGGCAATATTTCTGCTTCATGTTTCTCTAATGAGTCTACAGCAGAAGCTGGATCTATTGTAAGATCTTGAGTCATTGGCATAAGAGTGCCACCCTTTGCCAGTTTTTGTTCTATGGGTTCAATTATGGCACTTTGTATTTCTGAGGAAGGCTTAAGCTCTTGTCCCTCAGTGTAATCTTGTAGAATTTTGTCAGTGACAGAATTGACAGCATTAGCTTGAACAACAGGTGTGGAATTAGAGGACTCCAGTGCAACCGTGTACTCAATAACAACCATATTTGGAGGAAAACCCAGTGGAGTGATGTTGGGCTGATTTACCAGTACAGAAGGATGAAACAGGTGCGCATCTGGTGACAAGACAGAATCTATTACCATTGTTCTTTGACCTAGTTCTGCCATAGAAGGATCGGTAAGGAAAGGAGGACTTTGTAAACTTAGAGCTGGGGTTGTGGGTATGAGCGCATAGGTCATACCTCCAGGGGCAGAACCAAGCAATTCAGGAACAGACACATTAAAGGCTGCTAAGGAATTCCCCATAGAGATCTCTACAGGTGTATTTGGTACTGTAGGGATGGATGACTGAACAGTGGAACAAAGAGGCTGAAGGTCTTGACTGGTTATGGATGCCAACACTGGGAGTTGTACCTCTGGGGGCACTGGAGATAATATTGGTTCGGCAAGAGACTGGGCTAAAGGGGCAGTGTTCAATACAGCAGGGTTTAGTACAGAAGATGTCTGCAGCGCAGCAGATAATGGCAAAGAAAGCTCAAACGTAACTTTTTCAGAGCTACCAGGAATTGGGTCTGGAATAACTGCAAGATCTGTTACTGCAGGGACACTTAAAGTGCCATCGTCTGCTACTGCAGGAACATCGAGAACGGCGTACTGGTTTAGCAGGACTTTCTTCAACATGCTTGAGTTGGGTTTACTTCTCTTAACTAATGTCTGGGAGGCTGAGGATAGTGTCGAGTCAGATTCAGCACTCTTTCTGCTCATGCTTAGGTCCAGAACACACTCATCTAAGATCTCATATTCTCTTTTAGTCACAGCACTGGAGAGATCTAGTGGCTGCTGATTACATGACCGCCCACCAGTCCCTGATGTAGAGCAGTCCAGTGGTGAAATTTGCTGAATGGATGGACGGTCATTTGTAATTAAGTTCAGAGTATCCATTTCATCTTTTTTAGTTAGGTTTATCACAGGAGATGAGGAGTGGATGTCCATCTTTGGTACCTTAGGCACAGAAAAGATTTCATCCTGCAGCTGGGATGTACTGCTTTGCTGTGGAGAATAAGTAGGGGATTTTGTTCTTCTCTTAAACCTTGTAGTTGTTGCAGGTAAAACTGTTAGTGATAAAGGTTTTTGCCCTTCAGTAATAAAGGAAAATGTTGACTTACTACCGTCATGGATCTGTAGGAGCTGCTTCAGCTTGGGGGACAGATAAATGGTCTTCTGTTTTTGTAAAACGATGGTCTCTAGATGCCGGGGCAGGACGGTGCCAATTAACGTACCTTCTGAAGTAGAGGAAGGTGTGGTTAAGATGGATTCAGACTCTAGGTCCATTTTTATTTGCGGTAGCAGAGGTGGGGTAGATGTTCTCCGTCTGGCAGAGTGTTGGTCGCAGAGGTCAGACATTGTATTGCAATCGTTACTCTTTACTTTAAGAGACTGTGTCATTTGAGCTGCACTAACAATCAGAGCATCTAGTCCAATCACAGCAGCAGAATTCAGCTCCATCATTTCACAGTTATTGACAGCACTGGCAGAGATGATTTTCCCATCAATGTAGAAGCTGAGGTTCTCAGAGATGCTGCTGGAAATATCGACCATGTACTCTTCTTGCCGGACTTCCTCACCGTTTTGTGCATTGTCTGTTGAAGAGCCATCGGATGCAATGAAAGGCTGCTGATTTTTAAGTTCCTTAGAACTTGAGCCTCTTTGACCAACTCCTCTGGGTAGGAGACGACGCTCATGTATTCTTCGCTCATGCCTTCTTAAGTTGGTGTGAGACCCAAAAGGTTTTTTGCAGTACTGACAGACAAAAGAGCCTTTATTATGGTCTCCACTTTCATCACAGTCACCTCTAACTTTTGGATCATTTACAGAAGTATATCCGATTGGTTGTGAAGTCAAGGAATTTTGCTCTCTGTCTTGTGAGGAGTCAAATTCCGGAGTCTTTCCAGAACCCTGTGAAGACTGGCTGACTGTGACACCACTTGTCGCTCTATTTCCAGTACTGTGTCTCCTCTCGTGCCGACGTCGCCCAAACTGAGTGTTGAAGGACATGCGGCAGTGCCGGCATTTAAATGTCTGTTTGTGGCAGGATGCACGCATGTGGCGCTCCAGGCTTTGTTTAGTGGTAAACCGTCCACGACACCGTTGACAGAAGAACATGCACAATCCTAACAGGTCATGGTCAGGGTTCATCTCAGGGTTACAGTCATGATCCAATTCAGCATCTTCTTCATTTGAGGTGACGTCTAATCCACAGGCCTGCTGGACTAGTCCAGTGTTTTCTGTCTCACCTGTCTGACATGATGCATGTTGATTAATGCCAGGAGGTAGAAAGGGTACCGTCTCGGAAAGTGGCTGGTTGCTTATTGTTGCTGGGAAGATGTTCTCGTCTTTCACAGAGAGTTCCATTATTTCATATGGCCCACCCTCTGTCTCATCTTTTCCCTCATTCGCTGTAGAAATCTCTTCAGTCAGAGAAAACTGCTGCTGAAGGCTTAGCAGAATTACACACTGCTCCTGCTGTTCCTCTGATGAACCTGTCAGCTTCTCTGATGATGCAACAAATAAAATTGCTTGTATTAAATGTATACATGTATTTGAGTCTTTAAATTTCTATTCTTTTTCATGTGATAGTGTTATCAGTCAAAAATCATGTTTACCATTCTCACTATCACACATCTTTGTCCTCCTGGTCCCTCATTCACCGGTTCCTTTGGGCTTTTAATGTACCATTGTATTTCCTGTAAGACAGAATAATCACCATCATCCATCCATCTATTATCTTCCACTTAATCAACACGGGGTCGCGGGCCTGCTGGTGCTCACCAGGCAACTCTGGGCGCAAAGGCAGGAACTAACCTAGACAGGGCGCCAATTCATCATGGGGCACACAGCCACGCACACTAAGGGCCACTTTAGAGACACCAATTAAAATAAAAGGCATGACTTCGGACTGTGGGAGAAAACTGGAGTAAACCCACATAGACACGGGGAGGGCCAAGCCGCTCCTTCCTGGGATCAAACTGATTCACCTATAATATATAATATTTTTCTTTAATAAAGAAATTCTGTCGCCCCCAAATTTGCACGAAAATCCAGACTTTGAATATGGGTACCCTAAATAGAAGACCAATTTGGTTCCAGTATAGCTGGTGGCAATAATTCACTGATACAGAATGCCAATCGCAATATAACTCAAAAGAAGAGGAAGAAATAGAATTTGATCAAACCCTAAAATACATTCAAATTATCCAAATTGTTCGAGTGAGTTCCAAGTCAGAGGTCCCAATGCAATTTTTTATTATATTTTCATTTTATTAGGCCAGACTTTTTTTATTGCTTGTTTCACGGATCCGCCGACGATCATATTTGAAGAATGTAAAAAAAAATGTTTTAATTTGTTGGTATTTCTCGGATCTGCCGCAGCACCAATGGTTGAAATTTAAAATAAATAAATATATATATTTTTTTAGCTTTTTCCGCCCTCCAGTGGAGAGCCAACGGATTTCTTCTGTTCATTTAATTTTTTTCCAGATTCACTTTAATTTGATTGTAGGTGAAATAAATTTTATTTTTAATAAAAAAAACATTTTTATTTTGTCCTCTTTCCTTGTATTGATTCCACATAGTCCTCGAGAAATTGAAAAGTGCTGAAAAATAAAGATTTTTTTTTTTCATTCCTTCTCGGTAGATTCTTAAATAGGGACATCCGAGGAACAAGCAATTAAAAAAGTCTGGCCTTAATAAATGGGTATAATTCCAAGTACACATTGAAAAAACTTTTGAGCTTCATGAATTGTTTATACGGAGCAAAAAATATAATTATACCTTTCTAAGCGATGGATCTTACAAAATATTTTGATACAGTTTATTGTATTTTGGGATTTCATAACATGTCACATAAATTAAGGCACATTTGCATTGCAATTTTCTTAGATGTGCATAAAACTTTTGAACTGTAGTATATAGCCACATAATTGGGCTCTCATGGAAACAGAGTATTCTTGGTACGGCTACCATTTGAGATATTGTGGTGTATTTAGAATTTGTGCTGCTTTTTACTATTATTTAACTAAACCTAATCACTTATTGGTCGTATTGCTGTGGAGCCTAGAAAATGTAATGAGTAGCGCTCATTTGGTCATCTGATTTGGTAGTAACACATTTGTGTTTAAAATGTGCCAATGTTCGAGTGCTAAACAATGAACCATTATTAACCATCTGTGCTGCCCACCAAAGTGCACTTGTATGTAAATAAAAAAAACAATTTCCTAAACCTTGGTCACAGTATCTGTACCCATCTTCATATAACAATTCATATATTTATGGTTGTACTTATTAATCATGCATCTCTGTCATTACAATACACTCTCTGCAAATACTGTACATAAAAAGGTGAGCTAGCAATGTATTAACAATGGGAATAACATGCTACTTTAATCATGAAGGATTTCAGGAAACACTGACAACTCTCAAGTTATTTCCTCAACTCAAGTCTTAACAAAGTACATAAAGTAAACAGTTTGTTAACTTTGTTAAACCTGGTTGGCATTCAAAGAGCCAAATGATGAGATAAACTGGAAAACCAACTGTGATCCAGGATTTACATCAATTTAATTCAATTCAATTCAAATGTATTTATATAGCGCATTTTACAATGAAGCATTGTCCAAATTGAGCAAGCCTAGGGCAACAGTGGAAGGAAAAAGTCGCTGAAAGTAGAAGGAAGAAACCTTGGGAGCACCAAGGCTTAAAAAGAGACCCATCCTCCATGGCTATTCTAGATGTTAATTGAATAATTACTTTAAAGTATATTAAAATAATAGTAAAATTAAGTAAATAATATATTAACCCATTAAAAACCATGATCCGATTTGGGGATCGGATGCTTTAACTCGCCAACTGATGCGATGGGATGGGATGTAGGCGGACAGAAATAAAGTAAAAAATATTCAGAAAACCATTCGGAAGTTAATGGGTTAAATCAATAATTCAAATTTAATTAGTAATAAAATTCAAAATAAATAACAAAATAGACTTTAAAATTAGTCCTCAGCAGTAAGTTACTGAAGGCAAAGCGTCCCATAATTACTGAATGATGAGACTGGGTTGAAGACCACTAGAGTGATGCTAAGGTGAAGGAACATCCAAGTTCTGGAACTGGTACTTCCCAACCTCAATGCCTGACCTCACAGTCAAACTCCATCCGTGCTTTTGGATTTCATTTCTTGATTTCCCAAAAAAACGTGGCTATATCTTGCATCAACGCAGAAGCTTGTCATGATATGTAACTAAAATGCATTTTTAATTTTTCTTTTCAAAATGTTTATTTATGGGAAGCCTAGCACTTGGTCTAGCTCATTAAACTGATCTAGTCTTAATCACCGATGCGGATTATAATCATACACCATGTTATTGTCAGAAGGTTACGCCAGATCTGGGACCTTATATACACTGCTCACAAAAAAATGAAAATATACCCCATTATGGGATATTTTTTTGTGAGTAGTATAGTTTGACAGAATCTCTGTCCCTCAGACGCTTCTCACAACGCGGCTATTTAACAGGAATGCAAAGCGGTGTTTTTGTTTCGTGGTAGCCTACTTGCATCGTTCCAATGAGAACCACGGCTGGATCTAGCAACTAGACACTTCTTTTTAAAAGGCAAAACTGAGCTAAACAGGCTCAAGGATTAAAATGTTAAATATTCATCAGTCTCGTGGACGGCTTTAATCATTGGCAAGGTGAAGCCCACATGTTGCAGATAAAAGCAGATCTAGCACCGCAGTCTGAAAGGAAGGTCACTGTTAGACACGGACAGGATTATATGCTGTCTCATGCACTGCAGAGCAGCCCAACATACAATGAATTCATACTTATATCTGTAAATAAAGGAAGCTGGCCAGAAAGCGTAGCGCGCAATTTATGGACACGCTATATAAACACGACTATATAAACGAAACCGAATTCCGCACACGTTTCTATATATCTAACTGCATCATAATAGCGCATACCTGTACATTCCTTACAGATGGTGTCGGTAACAGGTCCCATCGGGCACAATTGTAGCTGAAAGGTTTTATAGGACGCGGCCCGGTGTCTGAAAGCTACAAGCTTATTATAAGGATCCACTGCAGCAGAGCGTCTAAAGGAAAACGCGCATGCGCGGGCGCTCATACCCACGTAGCACCACAGCACGTTCGGTACAGTAAATACCAGTTACTAAGCAGGACGTCTAGCGAAGAGTTAAAGCTCTAGATAACTGTTAAAGTTGTAGATAACCATTCTAAAACAATGCATGTTGAGTTTAATGTAAATTAGTTTGAATGTATACAGGTATGCTGTAAAAAGGTAAGCCAGTGCGAAATCCATGTTGGTCCACATTGGTCTGATGCTGGGTTAGCTAGTGAACTCGTGGTATTGCTGGTATAGCTGTATGAGCAGCATAGCTTAAAAAAAACTAAGCATATGCTGATCTTTGTGGTTTTGTTTAACATTGCATTCACAAATTCCAACATTTTAGTTTAATAATGTTGTAAACCAACGATATTGCCATTAGACAAAGTCAGTTTATGAAAATAAAAGCTTATATAACCGTTTAAAACCCAGAAAAGACCAGTGTTTGTTGTGTTTTAGACTTTAAGATGTGTTTTTTAATTGGTCAGTATCCAAACACATGTTTGGCAGGGCATCTACCTTAAACCAGTTTGAACTGATATGGAAGGTGGAACTCGAATGGTCTTGCTAGTTGCCAGACCAGCATCCAAGACACAATATATGCTATGCTTTTTGCTAGGTGTTTTCAGACAGGTACTCAAAATAATTACCCAAGGGCAACGGTACATGGAGAAAAGCTCCACTGAGAGCGAACTGGCTTAAATAATAAATCCAGAATCCTTAAGAGTACTAGTCTAGCTATATTAAAGAACATGAGCAATATTGTGTTTACATTTAGCAGACACCTTTATCCAGAGCAGCTTACACAGTCTTGCAATTTAAGCAATTGTGGGTAAAGGGCTTAAGGACCCAACTGTGGCAGCTTTGGCAGAGGTGGGATTTGAACCCCGGACCATCAGGTCCAGAGTCCAGTACCTTAACCGCTTTAAGACATACAATGTTCAGGACAATATGAGTTCATGAGCTAAACAGCACCAGACTGGCACTAACCAGCAAAAACCTGGACCAACATGGAACTCGCTGGTTGAAAATTATACTGGCATCAAAAAACAACATTTGCTGTCTTTTTGTGCTGTGTTATTGAGAATATTAGTTTATGTGGGATATAAAAAGCAGTTCTACTGCAGAGCCTTAAACCTGAAGTCTCCAAATAAGATTATTTACTTCATATGACACATTGTATATAAGTATTGTATAATGATCTTGCAGCAGTGTTCAGTCTGGTGGGTCTTGGTCAATTTCGATATGTTTAAATAACATTTTAACAACAGATAGTATTGCAAAGTAGACCCCAAATGCTCAACCAAGGTCAAGGAAGGCAAGGAAATTCTCTTGTGAAGTATAAAGAAGCATTGACAAGAACCAGACTTTAATCAGTATGCCATTATAAACTGGGTGAAACCAACCAACTGACATTTTTCAAGTCATTTTCTTTATGAGATGTCTGTATAAGATAAGATGTTAGGTGAAGCATTTTGTCTTCATAAAGTAAAAATTGTTTTGTTTAACTTTTAACAGGTTATAATATCTTAGGTAGATCTTGGCCCGTATAAGTCTTGATGTGATAATGCAGGCAATTGCATGTCCTGGATAAGACTCTTGTTCATTGCAGAGCTAGGTAGGGGTAAGGTTTTAGGACAGATTTCTCCTCATTCAGACTGCAAGATGTGTCTGCATGCGGTGCTTGACCCAGCTGAAGCCAATGCTAGGACTCAGTGAAGTCCTGCAAGGACTGGGATAGCAGGTTAGACTGCTGTGCCAGCTGAGCTATGACAATGGTCCACTTATAAACCAGTGAGGGTTGTCGAATTTTTACACAATCACGTTACAGTCTCATATCTAGGACAAAGGTTGAGAAAA
This sequence comes from Parotocinclus maculicauda, assembly GCA_034780255.1. NCBI lineage: Eukaryota > Metazoa > Chordata > Actinopteri > Siluriformes > Loricariidae > Parotocinclus > Parotocinclus maculicauda. The sequence continues at coordinate 11,702 of JAUZSU010037943.1, forward strand.
CAATTGTGTTGTTGCTTATTTAGGTATGCGAGAAGAAACCAGTATACCCAGAGTGAAATCACGTAGATGGAGAAGAACATTCCAAACCCAGAACAAGCAGTAAAGGGAAGGGTCAGCTCTGAGTTGCTTGAAGTGTGCTGTACCACTGTGACAGTGGTTAGTGCTGTTTGTTTCCTAGCTCCAAAGATGCCCAGTTTGATTAGTAGCCCAAATCTCACCTGGGTGGAATTCCTGTTTCCTCTAGGTATTCTGGTTTCTCTGGTATTTTTGGTGACTACACAAATGCCTTGTTTATTTGTATTGTTAGCTTGTTTTGATGCTACACCCAAACAACTTTAGAGATCACCAGTTAAACAACAGATACAAAACTGCAGTCTTAGTACAGATAAACCCCATTTAATGTACGTCCGATCAACTGCAATGGTTAAAAAATTGTAATCAATTATTAAATATAGATGGAGCAATTGGATGGTGGGTTTAGATGTAAATTCTGTGGATATTTAACTGTGGTTTGATTTTAATTATTGTAATTGCTATGTATTTCCACTAGAGGTCGCGGTAGTTCAGAGCTGGATTTCCTTTTCTCTTTTTCCTAGCAGCCACTTGGACATTATGTAAACTCGCAAACTTTTACTGACCGGTTCGTTCCGCACTTTTAAAATTTTATAGCACTTCACAGTGTAGCCCCTGCTAAATAGTTACGAAATTTGTAACATTTTCATTTGTATGTGGTCTAATGCCAAACTAATGCAAGTTGTTAATGAACATAAACATTAGGAGATGAGATGGCAGCAGTGGTAATGAGGTTATTTAGCTAGCAAGTTACTGACAGTGAATGTGGTATTCATTTAATCTGTTAATAAAAATTAGGAGTTGATGTTTGGTTTGTTAGAGCATAGTAGATCTAGTTTGGTCCTGAGCTTTAGTTACTGCTCTGTGCAGTTGGCCATGTTTCTCCATGCCCAAGTTAGTTCTCTCAGTTTCCTCCGATATACAGTATTCCCTCGTTTATTGCGGGGGTTACGTTCCAGGACCACCCGCGATAAATGAAAGTCCACGACGTAGGGATTTATTTATTTATTAAAGTATTCATACACTATTTTAGCCGTAGAACTTGCAGAATGTTTGGGTGACATCATAGGGCCTGAATAAATTCAGTCTATAATGATAATATATAATAATTATTTATGTATTTTAAGTATGTTTTGTAAAGCTGAAAGAGGAAATAATGTCCATTGCACAATAAAGTGCAGGGGCTATAAGAAGATCCAATGCCATGAACATTGCCAGACACTTTTAAGAGCAGTGTATGGGGGTTCCAAACTTGTGGCACGGAATAAGCACAACTGGCTGTGAGAGAGAACCCAAAATTCAAAAGGCCTTATCTCATTTGGGAGATAAGAAGAATGAAGATAAAAAAGAGTGTTACTGCAAAAGACTACAGAATGACCTTTGTAGACAATGTATCTGCATCATAAAGCAACAACTACATTGTAAACCATAACATGCAGCTCTGTGAATACTGTAGTTTCATCCAGGTATTTTGTAAGTTTTTGGTTAAACTGGATGATCTGGTCAGTGGGTGCTTTTAATTATGTACTACACAAGCCTAACATGGTGAGAGTATTCCTCTCAGAGGAAGTATCTGCCTGGCACTGTTCAGTTCAGTTATCTTTTATGTAGGGAAACTGGATACAATCCAGCTATTACTCATGTGAAATTACAGTTTATTACCTGGTGAATGAGTGTTTTAATGTTTGTGGTTTGCTGACTGCTTAATTTGTAGAGAACATTTTGTACACACAATCAATTTGACTTGCTTTACAGAACTGGACCTCTTAATTTCACACTATGTTGCATATTTGGGGAGCAACAATGCCAAAATTTAGCTTTCACTTAGGAAGGATTTACAATCTGGAAAGCAGCTTTAGACAATGATATATGCTTTCAGAAATGTGTCCAATAAGAGTTATTCATGAGCCAATTCTATGTTGGGCAGAAATGGGATTTGGTTACACAGTCCACATTTTGCAAATATCAGTCTCATACAGCAGGGCTGCGCTTGGATTTATTTATATTCAATCTTTTCAGCGTTAAGCCCCACTTAAGGTATTTACTGGGAGATTTGTTTCGTATTTTTTAAATTGTTGTAAGCTGTTAACAGTTTTCCTCATTCTTTTTATTCGTAATTTTTGAGCAAACTCTCTCTACGCTATCCATACTATAGTGACTATTTCACTTGTTATTTCATTTATTTTGGTCGGTCTGCTCCGTTTGGGACACGCCCGAACAGCTTTTGCAGCGCTTTTAGCGCAATCATGCTTGGGCTCGCCCCCTGGCGTTCCGCAGCTCCTCCGCGCCACTCGATTTGGGAATCGTCTCAAATCGGCGCTTTACTGTGCTCACTGCACGTCCGCCCTCTGGCACTTCGGCATGTACTGGCGCTAACTTGCGCACTCGGGACGCACCGCAGCTGCGTAATTTCCCTTTTTTGTGTTCTGTATTTTGGAGAGCCTTTTGCTCTGCCTTTTTGGTTATTTCTCCTTTTGTGTTCTGTATTTTGGAGAGCATTTTGCTCTGCGTTTTTGGTTATTTCCCCTTTTTGTGTTCTGTAGTTTTTCGAGAGCCTGTTGCGCTGCCTTTTGGGTTATCTCTTATTTTAATTAGACGTCGTTTGATACCCTTTCCCCCATCCTTGGGTCCTCCCTCCTATTCCGTAACATCTTTGGACTGTGGAAGGAAATCGGAGTACCCAGAGTAAACCCACACAGACACGGGGAGGACATGCAGACTTTACACAGAAAGGACCCAACCTGTGACCTTCCTGCTGTGTGGTGCTACCCACAGAACCTATCTATGTATATATGCTGCTAACAAAATATATAAGGGTAAATGTATATAGATTAAGATATGCCTGGATATATAGTAATGGTGACCTTTATAATTTGTATAACACAATAAATGCCCTTATTATGTTTATTACACCCCATAACCACAAAACTGCAGTAAAAGAAATGCAGTGGCTGAATGTCAAATGCTCTTTGAAGTGTAGTGTTTAGCGCCACCATTTGGATACGTAAATACATTTATTATTAACACAGCTATTATAACAGCCAGGGCTAGTTCTGAAAGAAGCCTATATGCTTGTCTTCCTTTTATTTTGACGTTTACACTATTTTTATTTTATAGTATTTACAGGCAAACCACCTCCCATCCAAGCACTTAACAGAGCTTTCCCAGTGTAGTTTTAAAGATTGGCTGTTTCCAGGTGCAATAATTTATATATACAAAGTGTGACATTGAGAATTTGTGGAATGTCTTGATTTCCTTGTTGATTTACGGATACACATATGTCAGGTTGACATATCACTTTCTCAATTGTACACATTAGAGTTTGTTCCTATAAACACTTGAGTTATTACTGCAGTGTAAAAAATGCGAACAAGTGTCTGACATGGCATGCACTACCAGACCTGAAATGCAGGATGAAATTGATAAAGTTGATCTAATTAGCATTTTCCTTTGCATCCAAAATTTTTCTGACTTTTCTGTTGTAATAGCTTACACTTAGCTATTCACAACATTTTTACTATATTCAAACATGGCATCACAGAAATTAAGAAAAAACAGGGAAATTATGTTCAGCAAGTATCTCTAGTGCATATGTATGAGAGAACGTGGCCATCCGGATATTTCTGTGCAAGTTATCAGTCATCCAGGTCATCATAGACTTCTTCTTGGTATTTGAAGACGTTTAATCCAAAAGACTTCTTCATTTTATGAAGCATAACATTTGGTGTAACATCTAGTAGCATAGGGCAAATTTGGTTGGATGAATAGGCAGATTTCAATCTGATATAAATTGATATAATTCCTTTGTAGGTGTACACATACGTTTTTTATGGCTTATCCATATTTGTGGACAATTCTAACACTTCAGAGGCATGAAATGACTAGTTAAATGAATGGTCAGTATTTGAATACAATATGTTGTTCATATTTTATCATCAATATCAATAAGCAGAAGTCATACAAAGGGCATGGTTTTATAAAATGCATACAATTTCTGATGGAAATATTTCAGGCTATCACAAAATATCAATTAAATCGGAAGCAAAATGCATAAATAGACTTTTTCAGTTTACTGCTAAAAAGATCCACATGAAGTTGATGAAAACGCATCTCATGTCCCCAGGCATTTGTACACTTCAACTTTTATTTCCTTTTTTCTTTTATGTTTTTTTTTCTAAAGTTAGTTATGTATAACTTTATTAATTTAAAGCAGGAGTATCTAGTGATAAATACAGAAGTCTGGTGTGGCTGCAGATTTTGAGTCCAGCCAAGCGGGTACTACACCCGATACTCATCAGTCAGTAGGAAACAAAGACCAATTGATCAGACGAGTCATATTAGGTGCAGTAGCACCTGCTGTGCTGGAATATAAACCTGCAGGCTGGTGCATTGCAGACAGGATTGAAACTTTTTCAAGTCACTTTCAAATTACACGCAAGGCAATAGAAATACCCAGCTAGTGAAAATATGATCAAAATATTAGTCATCTTCAATAGCCTACATAGTTTAGGCTATGTGTGCATATTGCATGTAACTAAAGTGCAATATATATTATTTTACAAGCAAAAATGCAGCAAAGAATCAAACAAAAACTCTCAGCACTTTGTTAGAATTTGATCTAGACCTCAAATCAGACATGATAAGATGATTTATTGGATGCACTTTAAATGAGAGTGTCATAGTATCCATTTGGCATGTCCTGATTGAAAAAAAAATGACTTGGCTTCTAATGTTCATCTGAAGTAGCTGACTCACTTGTAAACTGATAATACCACAAATACAGGCTTATGCAAACGTTTGGCACATCTGGTCAAATGACATATTTTTGTGGTGAGAAGTTAACACACCATCTGCAGGAAAACAAACTCTACAAAATGTAATAGACTTGAAAGAAAGCACAATAGGGTCATGAGACATATAATGTAAAACTCACTTTATATGTGTGCACATACACTACTGGTCAGTCAAAGTTTTATCAATGGTATAAAATAGTTATGCACAACTCTTTATTAATGAACAACTAGAAAATATAAGATGTGTATGCCGTCTTAAAAAAACAGACTATTCATAAGTATTTCATGTGATTTGTCCTTACACTTGTGAAATAACAGCTACATGGGGATACACAGTTGACCCTTCAACAGTCTGAAAAGGCCGGATCAGGAATGGACTTTTTGGAAAGGTAGCAGCCAATAAACCACTTTTTAGTAGAAGAACAGTGTGAAAAGGCTAAGACGTTAACGTCGCAAAAATTGTCAGGACAAATTTATTGAAGTTTAAGTTTTTAGGGTCCACTTGTTGGCAATATGTTTTATATGGTCATTATACCATTGCTAAAACACACATAAAATGGAAGCCTTAAACATTTGCACAGTACTGTAGCTCTGGTTATCTTGAATGTGAAAGCATCAAGTCCAAAAACATGGGATTCGCATCATAAGCGTCACAATTTGTTTCTTTAGAATTATTCTGCTCCCATCTGAGTAACTCTACACATGGCTGAGAACTTTTTACTGACACTTTTTCAATGGATACACCAGCATTACATAAAGGCTTAGAGCTAAGCAAGGAAGTTGTCCATTGTTGGCTGCACAGAACAGCACAATTAGGTATTGCAAATTGCATACATTTATTTTGATTCCAAAGTCCGGCTACAGTCAGCAAAAATGTGTAGGTATGAGCTAAACCAGTTTGAACTACAAAAACTTTCAGGGCTTATTTATTGAATGGCTTTTAAGTGCTTACACTAGTTAACTTCTACTGTGCATAGAATTGAATGCGTATGGGTTAGTGCCAAGAAAAGTCATTTCAGTTAATTGAATATTAGAGCTGATTTAATTCAGTATATATAAGCAACCCAAGGAGGATGTCGCCTTCTTGAGTCTTGGTCCTGCCAAGGTTTATTTCTTTTAACGTTTAGGTTTTTTTTTCCCTGCCAGTGTCATCCTAGCTTACTCAGTTTGGTATTGGCCCTAGATTTAGATGCTCTAAAATCATGTAGCTGCTTTCAGACAATTCTCCATTCTCCAAATTTGACTTTGTCACCTTCAGGCCACACAGAGAAGTTCTACAATCTGAAAGTTATTTAACAAAAATGTTAAAATTACTTTCATACAATAAGTTTATTACGCTTTAAATTTTTGAACGATTGCAGACTCACCTGAATCAGTGAGAATGGGTGGAGTGAGCTGTTGGTCATTGTCATTTAAAGAAACAATCACTCAAAACCTGTCAGTCTAAAACATTTTTGTTTAGACCAGGTTAAAATGCTGCTGTGGTTTGTTATTATGACCAAAGCATGCCACCGACATTTTATTAAATCCTTAGGAACCATGGTAACTTATGAAAAAGTGGTGCAACATTTTCATCACTATATCACTACATCACTACAAGCCATAGGCATGCTGCAGAAAAAGTCAAATTGTAAGAGGTATTGGGTGAAGAGCTCTTTAACTAGTGCCACGATTACGAGTGCTTACTGTGTACGACACTGTTATGTGCCAAGTCTTTGCGTACACAAATGGAAAGATCATGCCCCACAGTGCCACATCTTACACACTCACACACACGCACCAAGACAATGGCAGCTTCTGATCAACGTTAAGCATTTCACATAGGCAACAATGTGTGCAACAAATCCATGATTAATAAGAGAGTGAGAAACCGAAGAAAGAGAGAGGGATTTTATGTTACGGCAGACTGAGCAGTTCACTATGCAATGTGACACACAAGAGGCCAGTGATGGAAATACAGTTCAACCAGTGTGATTTAGTCCACTCAAAGGCACAGTGGCGGACTTGAATAAGAGCGAAACAAAAAGGTACATCAACAAAATACCGAAAATAAATTATAGATATAGTCTAGGACTACAGTATAATAATCTGTAAAGGTATAGCATTACAGGCATAACTAGCTAACAAAACAGCAATCAGTCATGTTCCAGCCTGCTTCTTGAACAGAGTGTGTTGATTGCTGCACTTAAAAAATTAGTTGCCACAATCCATTGGAGGGTCTGGGAGGAACCATGTCTTGTGCAGGACCCAAACACTGCCACAAGGTACCGCCAAAGCTGCCACCAGACTTAATGAAACACAAAGCAAAGCACAACAACACTAGTACACAATGAAACAAGGGGTGAGAGAAGCCCTTGACATGGCACACCCTTAACATTTTGTCTGAATATAGATGTGTAGCCAGTTTGTTCATTTAAAGTCACTTCCAGCATCGGTGGTTATTTACAATAACACAAGGTTACTTTGACACTAGTCATACAATCTCAGATCGGGCAAGTTTACTATAATCAATTAAACTAATGCATGTCTTTGGAATGTGAGAGGAAACCGGAGTGTAGTCAATAAGAATTCAAACTGTGGCTCACTCACTCAGGCACTACTCAGCCATCTGTTATATAATCAAAATGTTCTCTCCACGACCAGATCTATGCATAGAAAAATATACACTCAAATATTCAGACTCTTAAGCATACAAACATATGATGGTATATAACAATGGGCAGCCAGAAAGGAAGTGTGACCTAATTTCAGGCATTTCCACATGGTATCCATCTCACAGGCAGACAAGCTCATAAATCCAGCCAACAGAACAAAACCAAGGGAAGTCACCAGCCTGTTCTTAATAAAATCAGACTAAGCATTTTAAAATACGTTATTATGCTATAGAGTCAGAATAAATGGCACATGTTGAAAATATGTAATTTAGGGAAAAAATGATTTGAAAGTGAAAAGTAAAAGCAAAACTCACTCTCCTGGTAAACTCCTGAAAGTGATCTAGAGGACTCGGACCTTGATTTCCTTTCAGTTGGCTGTCATCATCAACCATTTTAGAATCCAAGTGCACTTATTTGCACTTAGAGTATAATATTGTAATTGCTTAAAATAAATAGAGAAAATCACATTAAACAGAGCAGAGATCTTCACTGAGAACGAGCCATTGTCAAACTGAATCACTGCGTACTGAATCGTGAATCATGAATCGAGTTTCAGCTGAAACGAGTCATGTAACTCGACTCACACAAATTTAAGCAAACGCACCCAGCAAACGACGAGGACCGAGACGCATTTTTCCAGTCAGAATGCGTTAAGAACTGAATTTTACAAGTTCAGAGGTGGTTGAGAACCAAGGAGCCACAGTGGTTCTGTCTAAGACATTGCACATTAACAGTATCATGTGTAATTAAGATGAGCATGGGTACAATGAGTGGACTTATTGTGTTGTTTTTTGTTCTTTGCGTTGCAAATGTTTAAGCATGTTAGGTCAAAATTATGCTTTATTCAATTTCCAATTGTAATAAACTTATCTTTTTGATAAGCATCCATTCCACTGCAGCATCAACCCTGCTGAGCCCTGCAATGGATGTTCCAGCATTTAGTAACATCACAAGATGCTGATAACATGGATCATCATTCTCACAAAACTTGTGAAGTCCATGTCGACTGGAGTGCATACTGTAATTACAGGATAAGGGGGAACATATGTCATTTGTCGTAATAACGTGTAAATAATGTGTAATTAAAAAAACTTTTTCCCCATCACATTATATGATTTGTAATGGCAAATGTTGGCTTAAATTTGGGAAAATGTAAAACGGAAGCATTTTCATTAGTCGTTTCAGACTTTTGGCCCACATTGCTTAAAGGTTAATGCCCAGCTAGTAGCAAAGTTAGTTGAAGCATTTTTCTGACTACATAACATTCACTTTAATATATTTTTAATTCCAGTGACATTTGTATGTAATAGCCTTCACCGATGCAGTGATTAAATGGAATAAATAAAAGTGCCAAGTCTGACACCCCTATCCGTGTCCTGTTGATTTCCTCAGAGCTGACTGAGGAAGCAGTTAGTCTTTATGCCTTTCATGATCATGACAATGTATTTACACATCCCATCAAAGGACTGGAAGTCTTTTTTTGGAATATATGGAAATTTAGTCCTTCACCTTATTCATAGACAAGCTTGCATTTGATCTCAAACTCAAAACAGGATTGGGTTCTGACACAGACAGAAATTATAATGTCAGCAAAGTAACAAGATATCCTTTTAGGCTGGTCTGGTACGTGTACTCTTAACTACTGAGCGTGAAAATTGTCTTTTTGGCATCTTCATGCTCTAATCAGGAATGCCTAAAGCTACAGGTTTGGTTTAAATACTTCAACAATGACTTCTTTCAGTGCAAAGTCCTTAAGAGGCTGTAAGTGTTCTCCTATCAGCATAGTGATGGTGGTTACAGTCCTTTGGATCACCACTATCACCATGCCATCAATTTTCAGCTGAAAAAAGTTAAATAGCAGCAGTGTTAGAAGGTCAACAGTATAGTATCCTGAAAAAGTTTGAGTAAAAACGCATTCATATTACAAAACAAATCTCAAAGAGTGTTAAACAAAAAGCTGCAGGACTGCATTTGGTTCCCCTAAACAAGAAGTTCCTAGTTTACGATAGATATTTGTCCTGATGAATCTATCATAATGTTTTTAAACAAAATAAGCTTAATAAATACTGTATGTCATAGCGTAGCTTACGTTAAACATGCTTAAAACACTTACATTAAACTACAGCTGGGTAAATAATTAACATAAAGCTTTTTAATAACACATTTTATAATAAAGTACTGAATATCTTACGTACTTTTCTGAATAGCCTATTTAAAGTAAAAAACAAAAACGAGTTTTGTCGCAACCATGTCTTTTCCTCGCTATATTTCCAGAGCACCTCACTCCTGCCACGTGACTCCCTACACCACACACTCCTGAATTCTGTGCACCAGAGTATCGTACTGCCTATTGCTTGCCCAGGGAAAAATTCTATATTCAACATAAAGTTTTTGCTGAAAATGTATTTATATTTGTTATCATATTCCCATTGAAATAGACGTTTTGTAAGTCGGGCCATCGTAAAACAGGGAGTACCTGCATGTATGATGTTTAACTTAGCTGAATTCTGTGGTACA
>JAUZSU010037944.1:0-10200 GCA_034780255.1 Parotocinclus maculicauda
CATCATTTAGCTGTCCCTACAGCGTGTGTGTGTGTGTGTGTGTGTGTGTGTGTGTGTGTGTAGGAGAAGCACACGGTGAAGCGCAATGGGAAAACGAAAGAGAATGAAATCTGGAAGATCAACAAAGTGCAGCTGGTATACGACACCTCTGAGACCACACACTTCATCAACGCCTATAACCGTGCGTAACACAGTGTACAGGTTTCTAAAACCATGCTGCGTTAGTGATCACTCACTGTCCTTTACAATTCAGAGTTAATTGTTTCATTATTACGTATTGTAACTTTATGGCATTGTATACAAGCTAAGGGAAAACGCAGTTACTGATTTTAAAAGCTGTATTTGTTATTTGATACTGTAATTTTTGCATGGTTTAAGGTCTAAATATTAACTGATTATTCTCCTCTTTTACATTACGTTATGTTTTTAGCTAGACATCGAGTAAGCTTGTGTTTTACTATTTAAAAATAGTCCTATTATTATTATTATTATTATTATTATTATTATTATTATTATTATTATTATTATTATTATAACAATACATTTCAGTTATTACATCCTATTTTGATATACAAAGAGTACTAAGACTCATCAATGCGACACTGCGCAACTTTCCACTGCTGCTTTATTGCAGTCACTCTGCTCTGCGCCATCAAACAAACCTCTCTGGCATTGATGCTCATCATCAAATTTATTGTATTCCCCCAAGTTTGTATACAATGAACAATTTCAGTTCAGCTTTAAAAACTACCTTCTTTCCTGCTGCACTGCACTGCAGATCCTTTCCATCTGTGATGTGGCAATAATTCTTTATTTATTTCACATAGACAATTAAACAGCTCATAAACCTAATGATTTGTGCAGAGTTAGCACAATCTCCTTCAGTTTAACCCTGTTATTTTTTGTATTATGAGGACTGGGCATGAGAGTGTAAAGATCATTGCCACCATAATTTATGTATTTGTATTGTCATTTTAAATCCATCATGTATTTTATTAATGCATGGATGGTTCGATCAGTACTCATGCTTAGAGTTAATATGCATATTTCCTGTCCCTGTAGTGATTATTGTACTGTAATATCTTATAACCTTGAGTTTTCTTCTTCTTCTTCTTCTTCTTCTTCTTCTTCTTCTTCTTCTTCTTCTTATTATTATTATTATTATTATTATTAATAATAATAATAATAATAATAATAATATTATTATTATTATTATTATTAATAATAATAATAATAATATTATTATTATTATTATTATTATTATTATTCACACATATTGCACTTGTTTGGGTCAGTGTCACAAGGGAGTTGAATGACTATCTTCCAGAACAGTGCATAAGCATATCCCAGATAAGATGCTACTTCACTGAAGGACCAGCAGGGATTGCTGTTTCAGTGCTGGGGGATGATTCCGTTATCAGCTTCCTTTCACTTGCCAAATCAGGCCTGCATGTAATGCCTATCCCTGCCAGGTGGCACTGCTTGGACTGAAACCAATGTCCTTGCAGTGGTGGGCTTGTGTATTAGACCTCTGTGTTTAGCGATACTAAAACTAAACACCCCTTTAAGATACTGTATTTGTGTGTGTTTTCTGTTGCTCCCTTACCTACCTCTGCAGCTGGAAAACACACAGCTGGCACTCATCATCTCGCAGCACTAGTGACACCAGTAGGACGCTCATACAGGTGTGCAGCTCAGCAAACTATTACACTCATCTCCAGTGATCATCAGAAGGGCATCACCGTCTCTATGTCAGACATCCAAATCCAGCCTTTCGACATCCAAAGCGACTTTGTGTTTAGTGAACGTAAGCACAGACACTCATACACTGGGCACTTGACCTAACACGTCTGCATCAGAGTATCTTGAGGAAACCCACACAGGGAAAATATGACTCCTAGGCAGTAGTCAGGCCAAACGTCAAACCAAGGTCTTTGGGCCTGTGAGGTGACAACTAATGCACCTGTGTACCGCCCAATAATTCACATCTGCAACGTACTTGCAACATCAACCTACATATGTGTATACATATTGTACAAAAACTCATTGTACAAAAGTTACGTAAAGGTGTTCAAAGAATCACTAAATAAATGAGTTATTTATATAAATGCAGTATAAGAACATATACCGTATATAATACAATACATATAATCTACATTTAGTTATTTAGTAAGTGATCTTATCCAGAAGGGTTCACAACTGATTTTTAACAGTTTTTTAATCCAAACAACTGAACAGGTTATTCAGTAAGCTTTTCAGGTTGCATAACATCTGAAATAATCGTGATTTGGTTGAGCTTCTTTGAATTGTGGTGGTTGTAAGGAGTCTCCTCTCTTTACCTCATAATATAATGGGGGAGTGCAGATTACCGGTGTGTGAAGATCAGTGACTGTAGTGCGAGGTCATTCTGAAGTTACCCCCATTCCTATCTCCATTCCTTAATGAGGTTGTCGGCTTTGTTCCTTTACACCCATGTGATTTACAAGCCCATTTCCACCTGTGAAAAACTCAGAGTAGCTATACCAAGCCACTGCATCACTCCCCCTCCCAGAGCCTCAGTATGTGAATGAAAATTAATGATGGTGCACAATTAAAGTGCATACTGCCCATTTTGTTGTTTGTTCCCTTCTCAGTTATATCTGTAGCACACCAGCTGTGTGTGAGGGTGAAACTACTTATGCAGACCCACCTAGATCCATTATTCATTCAGAGACCAATTAGCTATTTCAGATTAGATGTGTAATTGTTACAGTGCAGTGCAGTAATCCTCTGAATGCACCAGCAGAGCTGGTGTAAAGGTAATCCTCTTACTGCACAACTCATATATTCTGGATATTATTCAGACTTAAATGTTAGAAGTGATACATATGAGAATGGTGTACTTGGCTTCAGTGAAGGATCAACATGACAATTGACAAATCACCAAATATGCAAAGTATGAGAGTTTCAGTGGGCCCTGCATATAGCCAATAATCACTTAATTTGTACCTAAATATGCTTAAAGGAATGCTATGGCGTTTTAATATTGTCATGAATATTAAAAGAATCAAACATTTTAGATACTTTATTTGTATATATTTTAATGTATTTGTATATATTTTGTTTTAATGTTTATTTTTACCAGTTATGATACACATGTCTAAGACTTTGTATTTCCCTGAATGTTAAAATAAAATAGCATTAACTAGTAAAAAGATCTCAAATATTATATACATGCATTCTAGGGATACAATTCATGATTCAGCCTTAATTTTGTATTTTTCATTTAAAACCCACTATTATAATATATAATATAATATAATATAATATAATATAATATAATATAATATAATATAATATAATATAATATAATATAATATAATATTTATATAATTTATATAATTTATATAATATTCTAATATACTAATTTAGCAATTTTATACTGAACTAACTTCGACTGAAATTTGACGACATGGCATAAATCATAAAGATTAGTAAAGCATGGGATGTTTAAACATGGGTTGTTTTTTTTTACAATTATCTGAAGACACGTATTTAGGTCAAGGATAAGCCATTTGTTATAAAGAACAATGTGTAAATATATACATATGAAAGCCATTACCAGTGTTAACAGTTCTCTCCTACTGTAGCATACAAGTGCATCACAGACCAGCGTGAGCGACTGGAAGAGGCTCTGCCCCTGGTGCTGGGTCTCATCCTTGGACTCATCATCGTCATCATTGTTGCCATTTACCATTTCCACCTCAAGCTGACGGCTAATCAACCCCAACTACCTCGCGACCGCTCACTCTACAAGCACATGTAGAAACTCTCTATGCATGGTGGCCTCAACCTGCCATCTGGAAGATGATCAAACTTTCTGCTCTACTGTCCTGGGAAACTCCTTTGAGATTCTCCATTGCCTAATACCCAACAGTTTAATCACTGCATATTACATCAGGGTTCATCCTGTTCTATTTGCTATTTAATTATCATTATGCACAATTATGTCCTGTAAAATGTAAAAATGTACATGCCTAAAAACATTATATATATATCATGCCAATTGCACATATGTGCTAGAAATTACCATTCAGTGTGGAGTATAAAGATAATTAAGAGTTAATTAAAATTATACAAAGAAAACAAAACAAAGGCATAAAATGCCATATGGAACAAAATGAAACAATATGAAAAGTTGAATCATGCAATGTTTTATGTGTACAAAACCTGAATTAAAAATAAATTATTTTGTGTGCCCATTTATCCAGTGCATGTTTTTTTTTCTCCATACACATTCATAAACTTGATTTAAAAGCTTGATTTAAACATTTGTCTTTAGGTAGGAATAATGATATTAATGATGATTCATATTTTATTTGTTTAATATTTTAATTTTAAAGTAAGCAATGTTGCAAGTGATCCAATACATGTCATGCATTCCAATGCATGCAGTTATTACCTTTAGAATTGAGATAGAATAAGATCCAAAGTCAAATATTAGATCTAAAGATCCCCTGTTCAGTGCGTTAAGGGCACAGCAAGTTTTATTGGTATTTAAGCTGTAGACCGACTACTTTAGATTGTTTCAAAGTATCATATTTTTAGTGTTGTCCCATGAGAAGACATAATAAAACAGTTACAAAAATGTGAGGGATGTATTAACTTTTGCAAGATACTTTAATTCTTACAGTACACATTTTTGCTGACATAATTTATAATTCATTATTCCAGCACTGAAGACATCATCCTAGCCCAGATGCAGCAAAAAATGCAGTTTTTTTCTCTAGACATTTTTCTCAGCTAAACCAACCAACTATTCTGGTGTCTGTATCTGTCCACAAAACCTTTTCCAATAGTTTTCTGACTTGTCCATGTGCCATGTGACAGGCAGGTACATTGTTTTCAAAGAAAATGGCACTATACTTGCATGCCTGCCATGCACATCATGATGGTGGACTCATGAACATCAACTCTAAGGAAAAAACTATGTGATAGAGGCTTTTAGTTGCTTACAAGTTACCCGTGGTTCCTTTGTCACCTCGCAAACTCTTACATGCCTTTTATTCATGCCTTATACTTTTTATTCAAATACAACCAGATAACCAATTTGATCTGATTGTTTACCCATTGTTTAAAAACTCCTGCGTGTAATTTCACCTTACAATTAATCCTACAGATTCACATACTTATGTCACTCACAGATATGTAACAATGGACAATTGTTCCCAATAAATGCATTTTCACATATGGCTGGATGGAGTCAGCACTGAGGAGTGATTCTGATTCCTTCCAGGGCTGATAATTTTCAGTCGCATCAAGTGATAGGAGAGGTTGGCATAAATTCTAACTAGGAGCATGCCAGTATTTGTTACACGTGTTTTTGACAGAGTTATTTTTAAGAATGGTTTTCTGATAATTAATTTACCAAAGTTGAGGTTTAGATTTCTGTTGTATGTTCAGTGTTCCTATTCCAATTTATATAACCCCTTTTACTTATCTATACCAAGAGTGTCAGTAATTCCATAAAAACCTTGATGTAGAATATTTAAAGTGAAATTAACATATTAATATGTTTAATTATAACATTATTCAAAATTATTATTCATATTTGTAATAAGGCAACATATGCATATATAATTAGACAAAAAGTCCTATTTACATTCATTCAGTTTAGTAATTAAGTAATAAATTCAATTTACATTTTGGCCGTGCCATAAACATGCTATACCCATGAAAACATCATCTGGCAAACATTTATTTTGCAATATAAAACCAATATGTAGTTATAAGCTTTGAGGGGGTCAGACTAACTAAATTAACATACAATCAATCTGAGACGTGAAATCATTCAACCATTCATCTCACTATTATATTAAAAACCCAGAGTTCATTACTACACGTTTACCACAGTAAACAGTAAAAATAACAGTTATTATTACATTATTACAGCACTAGAGAGATGTGATCAATGCTTGTGTTTTAGAGGTTAGTGGAAAGCATTGATTTAATGCATTGACATCCAGCATGTATTAGAAATGTCAAAAATGGCACACCTATGAACCTAGTGTACTATACTGTATCCTACTTCATTAACCTAAAGTGTACTATAATGTATTCTACTGTATGAACCTAAAGTGCATTAGACTGTATTGTACTACAGAACATGAACCTTATACTGCATTGTACTGTATGATATTAAAGTGTATTACTGTATATGATTATAGAGTATTCTACTGTATGAACCTCAACGGTATTCTACTGTATGATCCTATAGTGTATTGTACTGTGTGAATCGAAGATGTATTTTATTGTATTAATGATATTAGAATCTATATTGTATTCCACTGTTTAAATCTAAAGTGTATTATAATGTATTGTACTGTATCAACTGATAGTGTTATATTGTTTTTTACTGTATGTTCTCAAAAGTGTATTGTAATGTATTCTACTGTATGATCTTAAAGTATATTATACTGTATTCTACCTTATGATCCTTAAGTATATTATACTGTATTCTACTGTATTATCCTAAAGTATAATATACTGTATTCTACTTTATGATCATAGTGTATTATATTGTATTCTACTGTATTATCCTAAAGTGTATTATACTGTATTCTACTTTATGATCATAGTGTATTATTTTGTATTCTACTGTATTATCCTAAAGTGTATTATACTGTATTCTACTGTATTATTCTAGTGTATTATACTGTATTCTACTTTATGATCATAGTGTATTATACTGTATTCTATTTTATGATCATAAAGTGCATTATACTGTATTCTACTGTATTATCCTAAAGTGTATTATACTGTATTCTACTTTATGATCATAGTGTATAATACTGTATTCTACTATATGATCATAAAGTGTATTATACTGTGTTATACTGTATTATCCTAAAGTGTATTATACTGTATTCTACTTTATGATCATAGTGTATTATACTGTATTATACTGTATTATCCTAGTGTATTATACTGTATTCTACTTTATGATCATAGTGTATTATACTGTATTCTACTTTATGATCCTAAAGTGTATTATACTGTATTCTACTTTATGATCATAGTGTATTATACTGTATTCTACTGTATTATCCTAAAGTGTATTATACTGTATTCTTCTGTATTATCCCAACGTGTATTATACTGTATTTTACTCTATCATCCTAAAGTGTATTTACACTGTATTTATGATCCTAAAGTGTATATTGAATTATACTGTTTGAACCTAAGTGCATTAAAATGTGTTGTACTGTATGAATCTAAAGTGTATTATAATTCATTGTCCTATAATTATCATAAAGTGTATTATACTGTATTTTACTGTATTATCCTAAAGTGTATTATACTGTATTCTACTGTAAGTGTGCAAAAACTATAATTAATCGGAAAGGTCAGTGAACGATATTGCAAGACGTGTAGTCAAATATGAATTTGTTTAAGTTCTTAAATCAGACATGCTGCAGAATGGCTAGAGATAATTCTGTAATATTTTTTTTTATTGAAACCAGCTTTACAGATGACACACATGCGAGATCACTGTACAAAGCAACACTACAGTTAGATATACTCATTCAAGTCTAATCATTCATCAGGGTTTGCCAGAAGCACACATACAGTTTCTATTTACAGATCACAGTGAGTAATGGGAAAGAATCAAGACTGGAGGCTGAAGTCACAGACACTGTTAACCACATACAGGAGACCGGTAAAATTAAATGTTTGAATTGAAATTCTTAAAGGTCATAGCAATATGTCAATGCTTAAATAAAATGGGCAAAGAAAATGAGTATAATCACGATGAATGAGCAGTTGATATAGCACAATAATAAATGCAGGTTGGGTTATTGCTTGTCTGATACAGCCTGCTTGCATGATATAGCCTACATCGCTCTTTATAGGTATTTAAAAGGAGAATGAAATGAAAAAGGCCACAATACTGAAAAATAAAGCTTCAGTTTAAAAATAAATAATACTTTAAAAGCATACAAAAGTCTGGCAACACCTCTCCCCACACTCAATGGAAGTTCTGTCTACAAATGTAGGATAAATAAATAGATTCAGTTTTTAACAGCTAATGGTGTGTTTACTGCTTAGTCAAAAATGGATTATAAACAGTAGGAAAGATTTTTCACAGAAACTCTATTTCTTGCAGTAATTCTATTTAATACTGCCCATATCACAATGGTTACATCACAACAAAATACTGCAGATTATCAAAACTGTACAGAGAAAAAAACTTACAGGTCCTCTAAAATACACTTTCAATTGTTAGTGTGAAAAGAAGTGTGAAAAATTAGATGCTCGTCCTTCAGTGTTCTATCAGCCTTGTGTCCACTTCAGAAAATAAACCACCTCTTCTCCTGAATAACCATCTGTAGTGTCCGTGCATTTAGGGCTAGTGTTGATCAATCTCTTATCACTTTACAGTTTGTCAGGGACTAAACTCTAGACTTGAGCTACTACATTATGACTCTAAACATGGAGTCAGGATGAACAGCCTAGAGAGTGAAACAACTGCACCAGATACATCACCCCCACAAACTTTTTACTGTCTAATAAAAAGTCACACACCCACCATCGAAGCCAGTGGTGCTGCTACACACCATATTCTATTCACTTTAGTGTGGTGTTCTTTGTTTAGTTATTTTTGCATTAATATATGCTTTTTTCATTTTGTTTTTTCTATACTATGCACGGTTACAAGTGTAAGTGTCATTTATCCACAAGTTACACACTGGGTAGGTAGTAGTATTATTAGTATTATACTGCATGACGTGTTGGTCAGTGGTGGCGATAGTGCCTCATCAGAGGGACGATACATGAGGGAGGGCCTGAGAGCTTGAGAAAAGGGTGCTGCAGGAGTTTTTGTGCTGTGGCGCGTTGCAAAGGTTCCCTTACAAGCATCAGGTCCAAAAAGGCTCTGAGCACTGATGATACCTGAGAAAGAATGTGGAACATCAATAACATAGGACAGAGACTCATGACCTTCATGTACACTGTGGCTCAGTATAACCTCAAATAACTGTATAGAATATTCTCAGAACTCACACAGACACATGGTAACCTGAGGCAAACTATAAGTGGTGCAGACAAATGAAGAAAATATTTATATAGTATTAAGAAGTTACTGTTTAATATCTATTATTGCAAAATATCCATCACTATATACAACACTGTACAAAGGTCTTGGGCTACCATTGAATTTGTAATTTTTTTTATGGTACCATACATAACATATTGTCGACCACTGAACTTGATTTTTGTCATGCCATAATACTTCACGTCTACTGATGTTCACGCCAATGTTTCTAAGATTTAGCATGTCTTAGCTTTTTCATCCTGTTCCCCTTCTTAGAAAGTGCTTTCTTGGTTGCTATTCTTCCAAAAAGACCATTTATGATCAAGCTTCTTTTTGACCAGTGTTTATCTTGGCTGATTTAGATTTAGTCTTAGGTTTTATACTAACATGTATATGATATATATTTAGTCACATTTTACATTAAATATCCTGGGTTTATACTGTCTACAATTATAAATAAAAAGTCAAAGTACATGTAAGGAGAACTACATTTTTTGCATTTTCCATATCCATCCTAACTTTTTCTGATTTTAGGTTTCACATGGTACTTTACATGGCATTTAGCAGACACCCTTATCCAGAGAGACTTACAATTTATAAAGTTTTACAATTCATGCAATTAAGGGTTAAGGGCCTTGCTTAAGAACCAACAGGTCCAAAGTTTAGTACCTTAACCACTAGGATACCTCAGTCAGTTTTACAAAATCATACGCATGTTTAATGAGTTCCTGTGGCTTGGTGAGGAGACTAGTCTGTTGGAAACAGCTGTTCCAGAGAACCTGGGCTCAAATTCTGTGGGGTAGTACTTTACTCAATATTAGTGCCTCGAACTGCTTACCTTGTGTGACTCTTTTAGCCGAGGGGGTAGGTTGTCTCGGATTCTCCTCATAGCCTGCAGAGGGGGTTCATTGAAGTAGGGTGGCTCTCCATCCACCATCTCAATGACCATAATTCCTAGCGACCAAATATCAACCTACAAAACCAAGTCAAGTCCCACCATTACAATTCTATTACTATTATTATAATATTACCATATCATAAACTGGCCTATTACGTTAGACCATTGTGATCTGGGGCATATATATATTGTGTAAAACAGATGCATCAGTGAAACAGAATGAGAATTC
>JAUZSU010037955.1:0-10200 GCA_034780255.1 Parotocinclus maculicauda
AATGAGGAAGGGGGCAAACACTTTTTCACACCACTGTATATATATATATATATATGTGTGTGTGTGTGTGTGTGTGTGTATGTGTTGTACCTCGCCATCACGGGTCTCGATAGTCTTGATGAGGACTGTTTTTTTCGAGTGCATCTCAGAGGCCCGTTGCTGGTGCTCTGGGCTTGTCTCTGCACAACAGTCAAGTCAGATTGATTTTTATTTTTATAGTGGAACAAAACAACTTTACAATTTTAGATTATCTTCTAATATCTAGGACCAACCCCAAATTGAGCAAGCCTAAGGTAAGGGAAAAACTCCCTAAACATTATAAGGAAGAAACCATGGGAGGACGAAAACTCAAAAAGGGACCCATTCTCACAAGGTACCCACAATCAAATAGTCAGTGTACTGAAGTGCAAAACGTTGGGCAACCCTGATCAAATAAACATGTGGAAATGAAAAATGTAACCTTTTGCAGGGATTTTCAGCACGTTTAGATTTCATTTATACATTTTAACCCCAGCTTGATCTGATCAGGGTCGTTCATGGGTTCGAAAGGGATCACTGTTGCATCGACGTCTGTCCCTCAGACATGGCCAGTTATGAGTCTGTGTGACACCTGATGACTCGAAGCAAGCTCAGTGCATTATATACAATTTACAAAGAATGTCAGAGAAGTTAGTACTGTCACCTTACAGCACCAGAGACCTGGGTTCGAATTCTGGCCTAGTTGCTCCCCCGAGTTTATAAAATTGTTCCCATGTCTGTGTGGGTTTTTTCCACGAACTCTGGTTTCTTTCCACATGCCAAGGATGTGTTAGGTCACTCGGGGTCTCTTAAATGTGTGTGTGTCCAGATGTGGTTTCATTCATGCACTCTGTGCTCTCTGGCTCCCCATGACCCTGAATTGGAGTAAGTGGTTATGGAAGGTATGGCCTGATGGGGCCTGATGTGCTAGTCGACAACTGGGCATACTAAGCAGGGATTTGGGAAGTCATTTAAAAGAACATCCCGTGGTGCACCCCATGCTTACCTTGCAATGGACTGCCGTTCTGTCACGAAAAAGTGATTCTAAGCTGCCTGAACATTTTCAGAAAAATACACATCTGATATAAAGTTATTTAGATCTTTACTGCCTGGTTACAATCCATTTTACGCCGTAAAAAACAGACACGACCAAATCCTGAAGTGCCCACAGAAAAATGTGAGAGCCAAAAATGGGTACCTCGAGCGCACAGAAAGTCTCGTTCAAGAACATGAACACCATCATTTGATTTAGGTCTATCCATTCATAAGTTTTACTCAAATACCAATTTTCTTATTCATTATTAGTAATATGATTTACCAATATGATATATGTCATCATATGTAATATGATTTTTTATCAATGTTGTTCTGACTATGAACATTTTATAAGAAAAGCTTTGTGTTTGTGAGTATTAGAGGGACCAACAGAGGGCAAAATCACTTTTTTTAACAAGGTTGCCAAAAATTGCTAAAAATTTACAAAGGGTGAATACAATAATGCATTTTTACCACCTGAAATATCATATGGAAGATATAGTTGTTATACAAAATTATTAATAACAATAATGTATTAAGTGCTCACAGTTTACAGCAGCAATTCACTAACAAACAACTGCCCAGGTTTTGGCATAGGTGGTGCATTCCAGCTAGTTCAGGCATCCCACAGACATGACTGGCTTACAGTACTGGACTAAGGACCAGAAGGTCCAGGATTCAGATCCCACCTCTGCCACAGTTGGGCCCCTGAGCAAGGCCCTTAACTCACAATTGATTGGATTGTAAGACTGTATTAATTGTAAGTTGCTTTGGATAAGGGCGTCTGCTAAATGACATAAATGCAATCATTTACATGTAAATGATTGATGGAGGTGTGGAGGGCAGAAGGGAGATCATCTGTTGGTGATGCAACGGTGGCCCCTACCGGGTCCTGTGATAAACTGGTCTCATTCACGTCTGGGGTTAAAGCATGAAAAACCAATTAGTCAGAATTATGCTCTTACCTCGAAAGCTTATTGTGGAGTAGGCCTGCATAGGAAGTGCAATCCTGTTGGTCGGAACAGAGAATGAAAGGAAGATGACCGCTTGTTTTAAAATAAATTGATCAATCAAATAAATTAATAAAGTTCAAATAACAATCAAACTTCTTTGTGATGGTTTAGTCGAGGAGCAGGACAGTGAGCAATTAGCTCACCAGTTACCTTGGATTATTCCGGGGGGGTGTCCCCCCTGTGACCATGAGCTTGGCCCTTTACTAAGGAGTGAGTTAGTTAATTATTAGTCAAAGTCATATTTTCTCTAAAGCTCTCCTAACAATGACACATTGCCTCAAAGCAGCTTTACAGTTTTCTATCATATTCTGTTATGTAGAGTCAAGCCTGAATTAAATAAGCCTAGAACATTGGCAAGAAAAAACTTGGAAGAACCACAGTTACTCCTTAGATCATACATGTAAGAATTCAACTGAGTCTAATTAATAATGTTGCAGTACTAGTTTAAATAAACAAAATTATACTATATGATAAATAAATTATTAACTGAGAGAACATATTTATAATCTCTCTCTCTCTCTCGCTATATATATATATATATATATATATATATATATATATACAGAGAGAGATTATAAATGTGTTCTCTCAGTTAATAATTTAAAATTTAATTTAAAATTTTTTTATTAAAAATTAAAAGTAGTTTTAAAATGTATTTTAAAATTTCAAATGAAATCTATGTACAGTTATACATTATAATATTTAAAGTAAAATAAAATTGAATATATAAGACTATGGCTTTTATGGCAATAGTGTTAACGAATACAATATTTTGAAATAAAGTTGAAATTAGCAAATAACTTAGTTACTATAATAAACTTTAATCCAGTGCACAAAGTCACTTGAGGATCTTGTGTCTTCGTGGCATGCTCATCTGGAGGACGGATGAAATTACTGCCCTGATTTGAGTATCAGTGTAAGGGCTGAAACCTTTCCAAATGTTCTAGAACCTCCACTCCCTGCTGTCTGTCTTACCTGCTCTCTTCTCCCTCCAGCAGCTTCCTGTAGGTGGCAATCTCCACATCCAGGGCCATCTTAATGTTGAGCAGGTCCTGGTACTCCCGCAGGTGACGAGCCATCTCGTCCTTCATGTTGGCGATCTCAGTCTCCAGCCGGGTGATGGTGTCCTGGAAGCCGGAGGCCTCGCGCCCGTGTCGGTCCTCCATGTCACGCATTTGCCTCATCAGAGACTCATTCTGCAGCGGTAAACACGCGGCTTGTGAAATACGCAACCGTGGACGCCCAAATGGTTTTTAAAGACCTCTATGCTTTTAAACTTACAGTGCCCTTGAGCGAGTCAATCTCACAGGTGTAGGACTGAATCTGGTGCCGGTATTCCATAGTCTCCAGTTTGGCCTGCTTCAGTGCTTCGTTGTTCTTGGTCACAGCCTGGTTCAGATCGGACACCTGCATGGAAAAAACAAGAAGGGTGAAGTGACCCTGCTGGATTGTTTCATCGTCTCTGTATCTTATAAGCCTTATCTTATGTGAGTCGTGCAATGCATACAATCATAGAGGCAGGCCATCAAGGGAAAATGTGATACCAGTGATTTTGACCGTGGTTTAATTGATGCCAAACAGGCTGGTTTGTCTAAAACTGCTGATCTCCTGGGATTGCCAAAGATAACATCTAGTCAGCGGCAGTTCTAAAGACAGAAATGCTTTGTTGATGTGAAACAGGTTTGAGCCTAAAGAAAGGCCATACTAACTCAGAATGCAGAATATGTCAAACCTTGAGTCAGATGGGCTACAAACAAAAAAAAAGTTTTGTTTTTGTCAGCCAAGAACTGCAGCTGAGGCTGCACTTTGCACAGGCTCACCATAACCGGAAAAGCGCTGAGGCACACAGATTATAAGGTCAAAAACTGGCACCAATGGCATGGATCCATGGACCCAACCTGTCAACAGTTCAGGCTGATAGAGGTGGTGTGATCGTGTGAGGAATGTTTTCTATCCCATTTTAAAACCTATTTTGACTACTAGCATGTTTACATATTGTTGATTAACTTGTGCAGCCCTCAATAACCATCATTTACTCATCTTCTAATGGCTGGTTAAGCAGCGTTTTCAGAATTTCTGGTGGTCACTGGAAACACTGTCAAAGCTGGAGGATGGAGTGTGGGGCGGTGAGTTTTGCTCACTCCTTTGTCTATTTGCATGTATGAAGGCAATCGCTGACCCGTGCCCTGCACATATCGGGAATGTTTGACAGGGCAAATGAGCGAAGCCAAATTGGGGAGTGTGTACAAAACCCAGAAAAATGTTGGAACATCTGTCTTACCTTAGACTTGTACCAATCTTCTGCCTCTGCAATGTTCTTGGCAGCAATGGATTCGTACTGGGCACGAATATCCCTCAGAGCACCCGTTAGATCAGGCTTGTACATGTCCATCTGGATCTGCACCTGAGTCTCCTGCATCTGGGTCTGCAACTCGCGGATCTCCTAAAGAGGGCACCGTAGAGATTAGCGTATTTAAGCGAATTGTGGGAGACTCACGCAACGTGTGTACCTGCGTTTAACAGCGCAAGTGTGTGTAAACTGGTCTGACCTCCTCGTGGATCTTCTTGAGGAACGAGATCTCCTCTTGCAGAGTTTCTATGCGTCTCTCCAGGTCCAAGCGGGCAAGGGTGGCTGCATCCACATCCTGGTTTTGTATGGAGGGTTCAGTTTGATTAGGGATGAAGTGTTATATTACACGTACTGGCTAACACAATGAGAAATAGACTAAGAATATCTAGAATATAGAGATGTCATATTGAACATTGACAGATGATCGGATAATAATTTGCACTCACCAATCACTTTATTAGGTACATCACCTCATTTATATATTCATTGTCACTTTAAGAACCCCTATTCTTACCATATAAAAGCATTTTGTAGTTCCATAATTACAGACAGTCCATGTGTTTTCCTACACACTTTGTTACTCTTCTTTATTCTGTTCTTAAATAGTCAGGATCCCAACAGGACCAGAACACATCAGGTCCTGTTTGGTCATTCCCAGCACTGCAATACTGATGTAGTGCTGTTGTTTTCGTGTGTGTTGCACTGATATGAGTGGATCAGAAAAAAAAATCGTGTTTCTGAAAATAGTCCAACAACCAAAAATGTCCAGTTACCAACAGCATGTGAGCACTAGTCCGATAAGAGAAAGACTAACATGACTGACTTTCCATGTAAAAGTTGAAACAATATGGCAGATATGTGGGACTGCGGTAGCCTAGCGGTTAAGATTCTGGACTATGGACCTGATACCCTCCAGGGTTCAAATCCCACCTCTGCCTTGTGTGTGTGTGTGTGTGTGTGTGTGTGTGTGTGTGTGTGTTTGTACTTACAGCTCTAAATGCTGCGAGGTTGTTCTCAGCCTCTTCTCTCTGAGTTATCTCCTCCTGAAGCCTGCAGAGAGAGCCAGCATGACAATACACAGATCTACAAGCTGCCTCTTTCCTTTCCTTTTATAGATGCAAGTCACTGTCCTACACACACCCAGCAGGAAGTGGGACCAGATATGCCCTAACACCTAGTCCTGAATAGGAAGACAGCCTACAGTGAAGGCATTGACACAGTGTCTGTAAACAGTTTTTTTCCCTACAAGGATTAAGAGAGAATGACTTTTAACATAGTTCAGTATGTAAACACTGCAGTTATTTTATTACGTTGTTGTTTTACTTGGGGGGGAGGGGGTCTGAAAAGTTTAACACCAATTTATTATATTTATCCACCCATCCATTATTTTCCACAAGGGGTTGTGGGCCGGCCGGTCCCCACCCAGCAACTCTGGGCGCAAGGGCAAGAACAACACTTGATGGTGTACAAATCCACGCACACAGTCACGCACTAAGGGCCACTTTAGAGACACAAATTACCCTAATACGCATGTCTTTAGACTGTGAGAGGAAACCAGAGCACCCAGAGCAAACCCCAGCAGACACGAGGAGAACATGATTGCTGTGAGGCAGCGGTGCCACCCACTGAGCCACCGTACTGCCTATTTTATTTATTTTCTTGGCAAATGTTACAGTATTTAGGCCAGACGTTCTTAATTACCTCAAGTTCCTCGGATGTCCCTACTTAAGAACCTACTAAGGAGGGAGGAAAAAAAATAAAAATTAATCCTTATTTTTCAGCACTTTTTTCTAGAGGATTATGTGGAATCAATACAAGGAAGGAGAAAGTAATAAAATGTTTTTTTATTTAAAAATAACATTTATTTAACCTACAATTAAATTAAAGTGAATCTGGAAAAAAATTAAATGAACAGAACAAAACCGTTGGCTCTCCACTGGGTAAGAGCCGTATTATAAATATAACTCTGGAAAAGAGTGTCTAAGTACTGTAAATTTATTTTGATTATTATTATTTATTCCTCTTTTAACTAAGAAAATGATTTGCTTGGAATAGGGCATCTAAGTTTGGATTCTCGCTTGGATTATATCAGCTGTTCTGGATAGTGCTCTAAATGTAAATTATTACTTTTTAATATTTACATCTGGATGGATACTTTTAGACCTGGTTTTAAGTCCCGGTGTGACCGCTGCATGTTTCTTCTGTGCCTGTGTGGGTTTTCTCTGGGTTTTCCCGCTTTTCTCCCACGGTCCAAAACATGCGTTAGATCAACTGATATCTCCCAGTTCAGCTATGCGCGTGCATGTGCCCTGTAATGGACTGACACCCTTCAGTCCAATGTCCCAGTGCTCTCATTAAACCCCAAACCCACCCAAGCACTATCAGTCTTCCCAGGGGGTTCCCTTAGTTGGCTTGAGCTGATATGGAAAATGAAAAAGAATGATTGAACGAATGAAGCATTATATGAGTGCAGGCAGGATTCAGTACCTCCTCCAAAACCACCCCATTCCTGTGTGTAAATATCGAGGCTGGATGAGTTAATGACTCTTTAAAACTCTGTTATTGTCTGTAGCCCCTGGAAATGTGTTACACCTGTTCATTCCATTGCGGTTCTATCAGCAGTGAAATCTGATCTCACTTGTGCTTGTGTGTGTGTGTGTGTGTGTCTGTGTGCGTGTGTCTGTGTGTGTGTGTGTGTGTGTGTGGTGTTCTTCTGTCTTTCTCCAAACTGATCAGAACAAAACAGCAGCATGAGAAAGCCCTATGAATATCCACTCACTGGCCACTTTATTAGTAACACGTTGCTTATATTGATTTTAACCCTCCTTTGCCTTCGGAACTGCCTTCATTCTTTGTGGCATAGATTCAGTGCTGGAAACATTCAGATTTGTCGATTGCACATTCATGTGGAGGTCATTTGAGTACAGTGAACTCATTGCGATGCTTAACAAACCACTCTGAGATGATGAGCTGTGTGACATGGCAAGTAGAAGGTGGTACACTGTGGTCATAAAAAGATACACATGATCAGCAGTAATACTCAGGCAGGCCGTGGTGTTTAAACGAAGGTCCTAAAGCGTGCCAAGAAAATATCCCCACCCCAGTGACACCACCAACATCCTGAACCGTTGATACAATTTAGGATGGACCCATGCTTTTCTGTTGCTTACGTCAAATTCGGACACTACCATCTTAAGAAAAGGAGACTCATCAAACCAGGCAACATTTTTCCAATCTTCAGTGTCCAATTTTGCTCAGGCTGTGCAAACTGTAGCCCGTTCTTAACTGATAGGCGTGGCATTTAGAGCGGGATTCTGCTGTTGTAGCCCATCTGCTTCAAAGTTTGACATGTTGTACATTCATTAATGTTCTTCTGCATACCTCAGTTGTTATTTGCATTACTGCTAGCTTTCTATCAAATGAACTAGTCTGGCCATTCTATTCTGATCACTGGCATCAACAAGGCATTTTTGCCCCGAGAACTGGTGCTCACTGGATATTTTCTCTTTCTTGGACCCTGCTCTGTAAACTATAGAGATGGCTGTGTGTGACAATCAGAGGTAGGTCAAAGGTTTCTGAGATATTCAGACCAGCCCGTCTAGCGCCAACAACTAAGCCACGTTCAAAGTCACTTAAATCACCTTTCTGGCCAGTTTGGACTTAAGCACGTCGTTTTGACCAGGTCTGCATACCTAATGCATTGATTTGCTCAGGTCATTTGACTGGTTAAATATTTGCCTTGGGCACCAGTTGAACAGGTGCGCCCAATAAAGGGTCAGTGAGTGTAAATGCATTATAGAAATTAAAATAGACATAAGGGCATTTCTTGACTGACTTGATAGATGATAACGAAAATAACTTTGGCTTCTTGTAAGAGTAAAACTTGTCTAACCTCCTTCTTTTCCAATACGGATTACAGTGGCACCACAGGGCTTTATTTAACAACAATACAATAGTTATGGCTTCAAAGCCAGGATTATGAGGACAGGCTATATTTAAATGTTCTTTGCTATATATTTAGTATTATGCTGTGTCCTTTACGAAATATCATCGTATCTAACGATGGTAATTCATGTTTTTGGAAGGTTGGAGGATATGCACACAGACAGAGAACATACCAAACTACACTAGACTAGTGGTTTCTTGGGACTGATCCTGTGACTGAAGCTTTGAGACATCAACAATACTCTCTATACCCCTGTAAAGAGCTAAAGCCATGCCTTACCCTTTCCCGCCACTTCCCCTTTACCTGTATTTAAGCTTCTGCAGATCATCATCCAGGTTATCACGTTCCACCTCGACCCTGGACCTCTGATTGGTCAAGACCTCGATTTGGCGTCTCAGCTCCCTCATCTCCTCTTCATAGAGATCTGCGATGCGTGTGGGTTCGCGGCCGCGGAGTCGCTCGATCTCTACCGTCAGCGCCTGGTTCTGCTGCTCCAGAAAACGGACCTTTTCGATGTAGCTCGCGAACCGGTCGTTGAGGTGCTGAAGCTCGGCTTTCTCGTTGGTGCGTGTCTGCAGGAACTCCTGGTTGAGGGCATCAGCCAGGCTGAAGTCCAGAGTCTCACCCAGGCCAGCCGCATAGGATCGGCTAATGCCTGTTGACAGAGGAGGGAGGCCGTGGGACGAGGTTCGGTAGCTGGTGTAGCCTGGTGACGATGACGATGTCTTGGTGACCTCGTAGACCCTTGAGGAGGAATGAGAGCCCCCAGAACCACGGGCAAATGGTGAGGAACGGCTGATGGGTGCCATGGTGAAGCCAGGGCCACCAAAATTGCGCCGGTAAGAGGAGGACTGGGCAGAAGTGTAAGAGGCTCGGCTCATTTTGGAGGGATGGATTGGTCTCACGCACGCATTCACACAAGAGGAGAGGGGCAGGAATGAGGAGCGAGCGCAGCGGTGTCTATTTGTAGAAGTCGAGTACCCCCACCCCCTCTCCAAAGGCTTTAGGTCATTCCATCCCCTCCCATTCCCCAAACTTATTCTTTAACCTCTAACGCTCCGTCACAGTATTACGTCTCCAACCTTTATCTTCTCAATTACTTCTTCAAAAAGCAGCCAATTTTAGACACTTCAGCACATTTACTTGGAGTTTGTTTCTATTGTAAGCTGCTTTGGACAAGAGTATCTTCTATGTGCTGTAAATCTAAGGGTGCCTGAGTACTTTTATTTTCATAGTTATTTGACATTATTTGAAGTAATAACACTCTATAAGCCTTATCTCTCCTTAATCTCTTCTTTACTGGTCTTCTCTTCTCTTCTCTTCTCTTCTCTTCTCTTCTCTTCTCTTCTCTTCTCTCTCCAGCTGGCACTTGGCCCTTATCATATGTACATTATTTTACATTTACATTTATGTTATTTAGCAGAGGCCCTTATCCAGAGTTAGTTAATCCACAATTAATACAGTTTTACAATTCAAGCAATGGTGAGTTAAGGTCCTTGCTCAGGGACCCAACTGTGGTATCTTGGCAGAGAACCCTTCTGGTCCAGAGTCCAGTACCTTAACCACTAGGCCACCACAGTCCCACTTTTAAGAAATGGTAATAATCTATACATACAAGAGTACAAGTGCTTTAGCTTACATTACGTAATTACAGGGTGCACAAGTATTTTAGCAATGGTACAATGACCATAACGGCCATATATAATTGTTTCTCAGTCTCTTTATTATAATATAACCAGAAAATACAGGGAATGTGTGTGCAGTATGAAATAGCTGGAAAAACAGCCTCTTTGGAAGCTTGATCAGGAAAGGTCTTTTTGTGCAAGGTTAGCAG
Source organism: Parotocinclus maculicauda (assembly GCA_034780255.1). Lineage (NCBI taxonomy): Eukaryota > Metazoa > Chordata > Actinopteri > Siluriformes > Loricariidae > Parotocinclus > Parotocinclus maculicauda. The sequence continues at coordinate 10,197 of JAUZSU010037955.1, forward strand.
CCAA
>JAUZSU010037977.1:0-10199 GCA_034780255.1 Parotocinclus maculicauda
TCGGGATCCACAGGGTCAATATACACGGCCGGGCTGCTATAGCCAAACCTTTGTCTAAAACCAGGTGTTTCAGTTTTATTGTCTAACCCCTATACATCATAGCATATAGCATGACACATGGCAGTTATTTAAGAGAATAGCTTTGGGCTTTGGGTTTGGGTTGATGGGTTTAAAATGCAAAGGTTACACACATTTACACATATTTTTAGATATGTTCATTGTAATTACAAAATCTTCATTACCATCCTTACAACCCATTTATAATGGTAAGAGCTGGGGTTGGTCCAGAACCTATATCAGAATAGGACCCTAGTCCATTGTAGATTACTGCACCATACACAATAATTATAAACACTGTAAAAGCATTTGTATTTCAAGTATGTCAACTTCCCTTATAGTCCATCCATTATCTTCCGCCCGATCCACACGGGGTCGCGGGCCATCCAGTGTCCACCCGGCAACTCTGGGTGCAAGGGCAGGAACAACCCTAGATGGGCTGTCAATCCATTGTAGGGCACACACACTAAGGGCCACTTTTAGAGAGACCTATTAACCTAACACACATACACCGGAGTAAACCCACGCAGACACAGGGAAGACCCAAACTGCTTCACCCTGGAATGGAACCCGGGATATTCCCTTATAGTTTAATTTTGAATTTAAATGCACTTAAATATTGCGTGAACTCACCAAATGTTCACAAAATTAAGTTTTCAAAGCCATCTGCGTGTACGTAACCAGTAAAAGTGTAGTAAGGAAGTACCTGTGCTGTTAGGGTACCTACCTGCGCTCGGATCGTGCGGCTGTCTTCGCCGGTCACCATTACAGAGCCATCGGTGGGACAGCCGTTATATCCGCTATCTCATTATGTCCTGATCCCGAACAGCTGAAGCATGGCCTATATAGGCGTGGTGTTAAGCGTGGTTTGGGGCCGGGTCATCGTGATTCTATCGGGATTCGATCTCCGTCTGGTGCGCGCGTTTGATCAATGGCGCTCGTGCGCGTCTCCGTGCGTCACTAGAGGTAGCTGGTAGGTCCGAGAGCATTTAGAGCTGGAGGATCGGTACGGGCGGGCAACCCCCGGAGGTATTTACTTTTCAGGGGCACTTTTGAGGGTTTTTCCCATTCAGTCCCGTTATTATACGCATACTGGGTCCTAATAAAAACACCACCTGCTATCATAACATATGCATGTAAACACATCCATTGGACGTTTGCAATAGAAAATTTTCATTTGGTTTTAAAAGCAAGCATAAAGTAAGAGAACATTTCCACATAAATACTGTTTTAATCTAATGCCAGTTCACATTTCAAACCATGTTATAACAACCCCCTTCATGTAACTAGGCAATTTAGCATTTCATTTATTTCTCCCATTCAAGTGTTTCACAAGGATCTGTTCTTGGTCCCTTTCTCTTTACCAGCTACATGCCCCTATTTGACGTAATTACCCATAGTCATGGACCCCAAGACAATTTGCAGGCATGTAATGTACAAATTTACCTTCCAATCCTCTTTGACCTGCCAAACAGTTTAAAAGACACAAAATGCTGAATATTGGAAGGGATTACATATGTTTCCATCTACAGTGCATAATATCATGAAACATTTAAAGGAATCCCTCAGGATATTTCAGTGCAAAGGAAAAAAGTGCAATTCTAAACTGAACACCCGTGATCTCTGATCCCTCAGACAGCACTGCATCAAGAACCGTTATTCATCAACAGCTGATATAACCACATAGGCAAGGGATTACTTTGGAAAACTTTTATCAAGCACAATGCAGAGTCATTTTCACAAATGACACTTAAAACTTTACTGTGCAAAAAAGAAGCCTCATGTTAACAATGTCCAAAAGCTATGTCAACTTCTCTGAGTTCAGATGCATCTAGGATGGACCATCACAAAGTGGAAATGTATTGTGGTCAGACAAATCAATATGCCAGATGTTTAAAAAAAAAAGAAAGTAAGTACTGAAATATGCAAAACACTTCCATTTATTCTTGAGGAGTTAAAGATTAAATTAATTTCTTATGCATTTTTTGAGAAACTTGAGATCCTCTGCCCATCTTTGCTTCTCAAATAATTAAACTTTTGTGAATACTGTTTTTGTGCTAAATCACAATTATAATCACCTGTTGACATCACCTTTGTTTAGTTTTTTTCACATCATTAGTAGACCCTGTCCCAATTTGGAATGTGTTGCAGGCCTAAAACGCAGGAATGGATGATTTTTGATAAAATGAAATGAACTTTACCAGAAAATCATGACATATCCTGGGTTTATACTGTCTGCAATTAAATTAAAAAAATAATTTTCTAAACTTTCTTTTTTTTGTACCGTTCTAACTATTCTGATTTGAGGCTGTATATAAATTTATGGCAACTGTATACAATAAATTGTTCTTATTATTACTGTATTTGAGAAGACATCACATAGATTTTCATACAGACACCTTGTAGGAATAGAGAAAGTAGAAACTACTTTCCTTTAGTATTACTACACACTGGCTCTTTGTGGATAAGATACACCACTTGTACGTGTGAAGGCAGTCAAACATGATTCTTCATCTGGATTCAATCATTTACTAGAGGGAGAAAAAGACTAGGCTCTTATGTCACTTTTGTCTGTTTAGAGAAAGCATAACTATGAAGTAAAAAAAAAAATTGGGAGACAGCATTCCTGGGAAGTCTCTCTGTGTTTGAAAATTGCACATTGTTGTGGTTTGAAGAGAGCCAGACTGACCTTATTATGATGTTTTTGGGAAGAATTTTACTGTCTCCTCACTCATTAGATGAAATTCCATGAAAGCATAGCTGGACCTATTAATGCTGGAACTAACGCAACTGGACATTGTGCTAATAAGACCCCAAACCATAAAAAGTTGGGATGGTATGGAAATGGAAAAAAAATAACTAACAAAAAAAAAACCCAACAAAAAATAACTGTATTCCTACATCTCTTGTTATGGGAATTTAATTTGTTAATATGCATCCATTCTTGCATTTAATTGCAAAAAAAGTGATATAATTAAATGGGATTAAAAACTAACTTGAACAGGTGATGTCAACAGGTAATCATGATTTGGTACAACATTATCTACAAATGGCTGAGTCTTTGAGGAGCAGAGAATCTCCAGTTTGTCAACAAATGCTTATGAATGTTTGAAAAACAAAAGGGTCAGAGGCTACCCACATAACATAATTTGGCTCTCTTACACCCTAATAACAGAGAGAATATTATGTGATAGATATTTTTTTCCATATAGAAACCTGTACAAGGCTACTGAGCTGAATACTGATCATTCGAACATAAAAGCATTCTTTTGTATGTTATGCAGGTACTTCACCTTGACATCACTGTGAAAAACTGAGACCATGTCTCAAGCCTGTAGGTTCGTATTTTAAGGCATCTACTGTATGTGCTTTGGGCATGTTTTTTTAAATAACTATGCATACATTTCCTAAACATTTTCCAAAAATAATCATAATCGTTACTTAATTAGGATTTAGGATATTTAGGAATTAGTTAATATACATGATTAAAATATCTTAGAAAACCTGTTGAAGATACAGCAGGGATCAGGCCTTGTTTGAGTCAGTGGTATTGTGCTTTTCAGTGTTGTTTAGAGGTAATGCTATATTGCTGCAGATCTTCTAAAGATGATAAAAAGGTATGGTTTTGAAACAGACAAGATTGCACTGTTTAATTATTATACATACTTGAGTAAAAAAAAGCTGCAATGTCAACTACAGCTATTGCACTATAGGTCCCTATAAACCACAAGTAATGTTCTTGCATTCAAAGCCTTGCTTTCTGTCTTATTTTAGAATTATATAAATATCAACTATATATGATAAAAAGCAGACTGCCCTGTGTAAAAGCACAGAATTATCCCCTATGTTGAAACCCCTACCCAGTATTCAGTTCAAGATCTCAGAATTTGCCATTTATACTGCAAAAACTGTATACAGTATTAAAATATGAAGAGTTGTTACTACAGGAAATGCATCCATGGCACTTAAGTGGAACACAGTGAGGTATTGTGTTGTGAAATCTGGAGCAATGCTGCTCAGTGGCCCACACACTTATGATATTTTAGAATCTTTTTTAATGATCACTTTCAGTTAATCTTCAAAATGTGCATTCTCTTGTCTCTTTTGCAAGAATGTGGAATTGTTTTCCTTGATGTTTTTGATTTGTTTCCCTAGTGTTAAAGGTTTGACTGATCCGTTCAGATATGAGATTAATGGTAACAATTATATTTCTGGCAATGGCTGTGTGGGGATTGAGTCTGACACAAGAGGAACAACTGAAGCAGGCCCATGCACCTCTCTTGCCACATCGGCCTTTTGTGGTGCTGTGGAATGCACCAACCAAGGATTGCCGTCTACAATTTAAGGTGGAATATAAATTATAAAATTATAAAAATGCAACTTCTGTTAACATGCTATTAATTCAAAGGGCTTGGATCTACCAAATAATGAAGCATTGAATTAGTAGCAAATAGGGACTGTGGTGGTGCAGCAGATGAAGTACTATGAAGTACAGATGAAGTTCAAGTTTCATTACCAAATTGCCACTTCTGGGCCCTTCAGCACGGCCCTTAATTGCTTGGATTGTACATCATTGGGTCATTTGTTTCTTCTACTGACTAAATATTATTGTACATGTAAAATGTCTTAAACATTTTAAGCAGTTTTACTTACTGGATATTACAAGATCATGAATGTATTTTGCATTTAACATTTATGAGCATTAAGTAAAATAAAATAACCAGTTTCTCTTTTTTGATAGGTGGACCTGGATTTAAGCATCTTTGACATTGTTGCTAACAAGAATGAGACACTAAGTGGCCCAAATGTCACTATTTTCTATCACAGCCACCTGGGTTTATATCCTTATTACACAAATGCTGGAGCTCCTGTAAATGGGGGCCTCCCGCAGAACCAGAGCCTCAGCAAGCATCTCAACAAAGCTCAGGCAGATATTGAAAAACTCATTCCATTCAAAGACTTCCGTGGCCTTGGTGTCATTGATTGGGAAAACTGGCGTCCCCAGTGGGTACGCAACTGGGGGTCTAAAGACATCTACCGTAACAAATCCAAGGAGCTGATAAAGAAGACCCATCCAAGCTGGCCTCATAATAAGGTGGAAAAAGTAGCTAAGCAGGTTTTTGAAAGAGCTGGGCAAGATGTAATGAATTCAACTTTAGGTCTTGCGAGGAGTCGCCGACCAAACGGATTGTGGGGATTTTATTTGTTTCCAGACTGTTACAACTATGGCTACAAGCGTCACCCTCTACACTACACAGGAGAGTGCCCTAGTGTGGAGCATGTGCGCAATGATCATCTTATGTGGCTTTGGAAGGAAAGCACAGCGCTATATCCATCCATATACCTTGACTATGAGCTGAGGTCTTCAGCTAACACTGTTAAGTTTGTACACTATCGCGTAAAGGAAGCCATGCGGATTGCATCGGTGGCACGTAATGACTGCACTCTTCCTGTGTTTGTATACTCCAGGCCCTTCTATTCCTACACATTTACAGTGCTGTCTGAGGTGAGGAACTTAAGGAATATCTATATTAATTTAAACACAAGTATGAACTATTATGAATATATGATCAAAATAATTATTCTGATTATATTATTTTTGTGTTAATTATACACAATAATACACAATCGCATTCTTCGAACACAAATATAGTTGTACTTTTCATGTTATCAAGTACAAATGTTTGTGTATATATTCATATAATCCCCTCCACAAGTTGTTGTAAGAAGACTCTAAAAGAGTTATAAGAAAATGAGAAATTCAACTTATATTAGGTAAATTAGTTGAATCTCAAATCTAATTAGTTTTTATCTCATGTCTAATACAATTAGCTTAATATTTGTTGACAAATTGGAGACCCTCTGCCTTTCTCAGCCTTTCCTGGATGCTGCTTTTTAACTAGTAATAATTATAGTCACATGTTGACCTGTTTTAAACTCCAGTATTATTTAGTTTTCTTAATTAATTATTACCTCTAAATTGCCCCTTTTAAGTTTACCAGAAAAAAAGAGCTTGGGTTCATACTGTTTGCAATTAAATAAAAGTCTAAGTAAATGTAAGGAACAATGCATTTTATTTTTTTGCATTTTCTATTTCTTCTGATTTGGATTGTGTATCCTTATTAAGAAAGAATTATTTTAGATAAAACTAAAATTGTTTAATTGTTTACTTATAACTTTCAAGGTACAGTGTGGGTAACTGGATAATTAATAGGAAATCCACAAGGAAATCCACAACTTGAGAACCTGATTTTTGGAAAAGTGCACATATGTGCACATTTTCCCAGCCTATACTAAGAATCGAGTACAAAGTACAATTGCTTGTTTTAAGTGTTATTAGTTTGCCTATTTTAAGGGCAACTAGCAATTTCTATGCACAATCATATTAGCACAGAAGTAGCCCATCCAGTTCAATATGGTACAATACAATACATAAAAAACATTATAAAGAAATATAGCTTATGCAATATCTCAATGTATTAGGTGAAATTTGAGTGATTTATAATAATAATGAACATTACTGTATAACATACTGCATGTTATAACTGAAGGGTGGCATGGAGGTGCAGTCTTGAGGGCTATTCCCTCATACTAGAGACCATCTTTTGAGTCCCAGCTTGGCCTCTGCCTGTTTACCCCATGTCTGTGTGGGTTTCTGCTGGGTGCTTTAATTTCCTCCCACATTTCAAAGACTGTGTATGCATGTCCACATTTGGTCCCTTCTTCACCACCCTGAACATGATTAAGCAAATAAGTATGATTATGGTATTGAAAACAAGACAAGTACGTTTACATTTATAGGTGAATGGATTCACTGCTAACCTGATGCAGTGTATTTATATTAAAATAATGAAAGCATGCTTTACAGAGGGATCTGATCCATACAATCGGAGAGAGTGCAGCTCTGGGGGCAGCAGGAGTGGTTCTATGGGGCTCATCTGAGTATGCTCAGTCTCGGGTAAACACCACCTACACAAACTTGTTTCTGCACGATTGCCATACACACACCTAAGGTAATAACTGTATGCAGAAGTGATGATTTTGAAGAGAATAAAGCCAAAAGCTGCAAATTAAGTGAAAACTATCAGTAAGTAAAGTTCATCAAAAGAGTTATGATTAGAGGTAATCCTACACTCTAAATGAGTCAACAAATGTACCATTTGTCCATCTGTAATGAAGGACCCACCAAGAAGACCCACAAATCAATACACCCCTAAATACCCTTAGTGGAATCACTGAAATTGTATAAATGGTACTGTAGCTAATGGAGAGAGGATATGTCACTTATTGGGGATTTGTGCTAAACTGTGATGTGGTCCATAATTTCAAGGGGCATGTAAATCATCATGTCACTTAATTAATCTCCTGTTTATTTAACTGATATTGAAGTCAAAGTTGACATCCATGTCCTTTAAGTTGAATTAAAGCATACTCCACTTAAGTTTTTTTAAATAGTTGTAATCTTGGAAAAAGGTCATTAGAAATGTCACCTCACATTTGACTACTGAGCAGATAACACCGACTCATGTCTTTGCAGAGAAACTGCCTGACAGTGAAAAAGTATATTGATGGTCCTCTGGGCCATTATGTCATCAATGTTACCTCGGCAGCGAAATTGTGCAGCAAGGCTCTGTGCAAAAAGAATGGAAAATGTGTGCGTAACAGCCTTGACTCTAGTGCTTACCTTCACTTAAACCCCCGCTTCTTCAACATCCACCGCAATCAAGGACATGGCGGACAACGCTTTCATGTCAGTGGTCATCTCAACAAACAGGACATTCTGGACATGAAGCACAAATTTATTTGTCAGTGCTACCAGGGATGGACAGGCCTCTATTGTGAAGTGCCACAGCAGGTAGACCCACTGACCATTTGGCCATTTATTTTCTCATCCCTGTCCATCTTTGTGTTTCTGGCACTCTGTCTCATCATTAAGTGTTTCATACTATAAGCAAGGATTTTACTCATCACAACAAAAAGAAACTGATTATATTTTGTATAATTTGTTTGTATGTTATGTTTGGTTTTGATATGTGAATACATTCAACATTCAAATGCATAGATGCACCAAAACATTATAACGACTTGGTTTGTATCAATGTATAGGAAGGTGGCGCATCTATATTATTATTAAGAATTATTATTTAGAAGTATTATTAACACAGGCATATCTATATTAATAGATACACATCTGGGGTTCCCAGCAAAACATTGCCCAGAGCATCACAGTCCCTCTACCGGCTTATCTTTTTCCACAGTATATTCTGGTGTTATCACTTCTCCAGGTAAATAGTGCACATATGTTCAAATGTTTAGGTAGTGTTAAATATATCCAAGTTCAGATCTGATGCTTGTGTGCCAGTTGTAAGTATTCCAATGGTTGTCAAGGGTTAGCAAGTGAAACACTCTTTATCCTGCCTTTGTACATTGATGAGCCTTGTGTATCTGACACCCTGCCGCAGGTTCACGGTTTGTCCCTCCTCAGACCAACATCATTTAGCCATAACAAACATGGCCTGGATTTTGCATCCATGACATCAACTATGAGAACCAAATGTTTGCCGTCTAATATCTCAGACCTTGACGTACACATTTGTAACAAGTTAAAAGTCATTTGTTATTCGCTTTGTGAGTGGTCATAATGTTTTGGTCCTCTCCATATGAAAAATATAGTACACTGTATTACTGTTTGGGTTATTTGTATCATCATAACATAACCTTATACCGCTGAAAAACCTTATCACCCTACACCCTAACTAAATACTTCAAACACAAAAAGCATAATCACATACGTGTTATTTAGTCCAGAGCAGAAATCATACAGGATTTTATTTTATTTTATTTATTTATTTTTTTTTATATACTTTGAGTTCCTAAACTTTTGTCTATAATAAAAACTGAATGCTTTTTTTTAAACTCACCCTGGTCTGCTCTTTAACAATTATCAGCTTAATTACTTTGAAATAAAATAAATGTATGTAATAATATAATATAATATAATATAATATAATATAATAACAACAACAACAATAATAATAATAACAATAACAATAATAATAAATTATTGTTATTATTTTATAATGATGATAATATAAATCTGCTTAATGCCCGCTTTCCTTAAAGTGCTATTATCATTAATAATACAGTCTGTGGTGTTATTCGTCATACCAGATACAAAAAATGGCCATGTTCACTATGATGTTTACATAATCTATTATAGCTTGTTAAGTTAACACATGTTAAGTAAAATTCTTCCAGTCACGTTCAATTTCTGCAATCAGTAATTAAATAACATTATATGTGCCAACTATACTGCTGGGGGATATTTCATTTTGAAATTTTAGTGAATAACATTTATGTCATTTAGCAGATGCCCTCATGCAAAGTGACTTACAATTAATACAGTCCTACAAGCCAAGCAGTTGTGGGTTAAGGGTTTTGCTCAGGGACCTGTGGCAGAGGTGGGATTTGAACCCTGGACATTCTGGTCCATAGTCCAGTTTTGTTTTCTAAACAAATGGACAGAAGCCAAGAAGTGATATTTAGCTCCAATCTGCAGACTGTATATAGTTTTGATATCATTCAGCTTAAAACTGTTTGCAATTCTATTCCACTATAGATAGGGTGTTTTATGAGAAACTGGCATTTAATAATCATTTAACACAGCATTCTTTATTCACACAACTGCTATCTATATTCACAAAAGTATATACAGTCGATTCCGGTTAATTGGACCACAGGTTAATGGGACCAGCCGCTTATTCGGCCCAAATCCTAAAGTACCGAAACAAATCCTAGTATATACGTGTAATGTTATTCGCTTATTTAAACCAAAGAAGAGTTTCTCCCCAGCCCTCTACTGCCATCTACAGGTCTTTGCCTAACATTTCTATTTATTACAAAAAAGAAGCCACAAGTCGCCACTTAGCCACTGCAAAGCGATTTGTAGGGGTATTTATGCTTTTATCAAAAATAAAGGAAATCCAAAAAGTTGTGTTGACAAGTGCAAAACCAGAGGGAGGTGAACACGCCCCCCACTTTCTTAATTCTGTTCAAGTGCAGTCTGTCAAAAGAACGCGTCAGATCACACTGGATAAGTTCTTCAAACGTTGACTGGAATTTAGTAAGAACTTGTTTTTTAC